>PVLC010002151.1:63653-121553 GCA_004027655.1 Graphiurus murinus | reverse complement strand
AAAAAAAAAAAAAAAAAAAAAAAAAAAAAAAAAAAAAAAAAAAAAAAAAAATTAAAAAAAAAAAAAACTGTGATACAAGCCGGGTGTGGTGGCACACGCTTGTAATCCCAGTACTTGGGAGGCTGAGACAGGAGGATTGAAGGTTCGCAGCTAGCCTCAGCTACTTAGAGAGGCCCTCTGCAACTTAGTGAGACCCTGTTTCAAAATAAAGAATAAAACTAGGGCTGGGGGTGTAGCTCAGAGGTAGAATGCCCTGAGTTCCATTCCCAGTATTGCAAAAAACAAAAATAAACAAACAAAAAAAACTAGGATACAGAGCCAAGTGTGTGATTTTTTTTTTTTTTTTTTTTTTTTTTTTAAACTCAGAGCTCAGAGTAATTCTTAAGTACAACGTTAAATTTATTAAGGTTAGAACCTGGATGATCACAATTCAGTGTTGTCCAAATGTTGTGTTGTTACATAATACATAGGACTTGATTGGTCTTTCTTATATATACCTGCTTATTCTATTTTCAAATGGTTACCTTCATTTAACTTTGAAATGCCAATACTAATACTAAATACCTCTTCAAATATTATTCATTTAGGTGTTATGAGATGGAGAAAAGGCTAAAAACACCAGATCTTTTCAAATTCCCTTTCTTTGAAGCCATATGTTGGTTTGTAGCCAAAAATTTGCTGGAAACCCTGAAAGGTAATTAATGATTTGTACGTTTTGTTATATAATATGATGCATAATGTTTATAAATTCCCTCAAAGCTACCTGACAGACTCTTCCCGCGACCTTTTTTTTTTTAATTGGTACTGGGAATTGAACCTGGGGTATTCCATCTCTGGGCCACACCCCAGCCCTACTTTATTTTTTATTTTGAAACAGGGTCTTGTTAAGTTGATGAGTATCTCACTACTTGCTGACGCTGTCCTTAAACCTGTGATCCTCCTGTCTCAGCCTTCTAAATACTGGGATTTCAGGCATGTACCACCATTCCTGGCTAGAGAGACCCTTTTCTAATAGGGTATGTATGTCATCCCTATATTTTTTGGTTTTGGTACTGGGATTAAACCCAGGGGCATTCTACCTCTGAGCTATAACCCCAGCCCTTTTTATTTTTAGTTTGAAACAAGTTCTTACTAAGTTGCTAGGGCTGGCCTCTAACCTGTGATCCTCTTGTCTCAGCTTCCCAAGTACTAGTACTGGGATTATAGGCATACACTACCTCGCCTGTCTTGTTTTTTAAGTACACAATTTCTCTCCATCAGGAACCTTTTTAGCAATTAGAGTCTCTAGTCTATAGTTTACTAATCCATGTTCTTAGAAATTAGGTATGTGAAGACCTGCATCAGAACAGCATGGCTAATATTGGAAAATATTAATCTCATCTAGTGTTTTAGCAGCCTGCACAAACATGTGTAAGTGCCACACTCTCAAAAATGTAGTTTTTGTCAAGAGATGATTACCTAATATGTGCACTGACATTTGTTTTATAAAAAGTCAAGGAGCCGGACGTGGTGGCGCATGCTTGTAATCCCAGCATTCGGGAGGCTGAGACCGGAGGATCCGGGTTCGCGACCAGCCTCAGCTACCTAGTGAGGCACTCCGCAACTTAGTGAGACTCGGTTTCAAAATAAAGAATAAAAAATAGGGCTGAGGGTGTAGCTTGAGGTAGAATGCCCCTGAGTTCAATCCCCAGTACTGCAAAAAAAAAAAAAAAAGTCAAGGAAACCAGGCGTGGTAGTAAACGCCTGTAATCCTAGCACTTGGGAGGTTGGATAGGAGGATCTCAGGTTCAAGGTGACTTAACGAGACCTTGTTTCAATAAAAAATTAAAAAAGGAAAAGGGTTGGGGGTATAGTTCGGAGGTAGAATGCTCCAGAGCTCCATCCCTAGTACCAACCCCCCCCCCCAAAAAAAACCCAAAGAAATAAATTTCATGTCCTGAGAATCGGATAATACCTGTCGATCACGATTATGACCTGTGTGTGCTGGCTCATGTAATTCATCTGTTGGCATATAAACTAAATGTCAGGTTGAAGAAAACTTTTTTCTGAAAATTCCTTTCTTTAGACTTGAAGATTTTTTAAAGTAGAATTTCACTTAATCTTTGAGCAGGAAGTTGGAGATTAAACATCACTTCTTTTATCCATTTTCTACTTTCCATGCACTTGTGCCAGTGAGAATACAATTTGCTTGGTTTTGAGTTGCCTAACTTTTCTAGTCAGTTTGCAAATGGTGCTATAATTACCTCTCAGTAGACCAGATATAAACGTCAAATAGTAATGTTTATCCAGACATTTGTTTCTTTTTCCAATTAAAGGTTACATAAGAAGAAAAGGTGGAAGAAAATAACCAAAACTACTCTGGGTAGCACGTGCAGAACTAAAATGATAAAAAATAAATATGTGTATTTTTCCCCCTCAAAAAAATGAGCCCCATTGCTTTGAGTGGAAGGAAAGGACATCGACGCTTTGTAGTGCAGGGTGAGGGAGATGCTGTGACATTGCTGTGGGTGTGTGTGGTGGGGTGGGTCCCCTAGATAAGGAGGACCAGGTCCTTCTTCACAGGTCCATTCTGCTTCTCCTGTATCTGTGACTCAGTCATTGTTTCCAGGTATTGCTCTTGGCAACCACAGGGTTGTCATCTCCTGAATGCCCCTTTTCCAGTAAAAAACTGGCCAAAGAAGTTCAGTCTCTTATCCAAGTACAAGCCTTGTAAAAGCAGTAACACATATTACACATACATATAAAAAGATTTATAATTGTCCTTGTTTTCTGGAAATATAACTCAACTAATGAATCCTCCAAGTAAGAGATGGGGAATTCTGCATTTGGTTGAGTATTTTCTCCCATCTTTTTTCTTGTTCTCTCAAGGACCCCTAGTTTATGTCTTATGGTTAGTTAGGAGAAACTTCACTAACATACACATGCACATTTACATACATGCATGCATGCACCACCCATAGGGTATAAGAGAGGCTTATCAGTTAACTCTTCAGAACAAATCAAGAGTTGATCTGAGCCAGGCGTGGTGCTGCACACTTGTAATCCCAGCATTTGGGAGGCTGAGACCGAAGGATCCGGGTTCTTGGCCAGCCTCAGGTACCTAGTAAGGCACTCCACAACTTAGTGAGACCCTGTTTCAAAATAAGGAATAAAAAATAGGGCTGGGGGTATAGCTCGAAGGTAGAATGCTCCTGAGTTCAATAGCCAGTACCACAAAAAAAAAAAAAAAAAAAAAAAAAAAAAAAAAAAAAAAAAAAAAAAAAAAAAAAAAAAAAAAAAAAAAAAAAGAGTTGATCTGAAAGACAAAATCTTGTTACTTTTTTTTTTTTTTTTTTCGGTTCTGGGCATAGAACCCAGGGCATTCTATCTCCGAGCTACATCGCCGGCCCTATTTTTTATTCCTTATTTTGAAACAGGGTCTCACTAAGTTGCAGAGGGCCTTACTAAATTGCTGAGGCTGGCCGCAAACCTGCAATCCTCTTGTCTTAGTCTCCCAAGTACTGGGATTACAAGAGTGTACCACGATGCTCGGCACGGTTATTAGTCTTTAAGCCACAGCAGCAATTTGTTCAGTCTTAGAAATAATTATTTAAGCTGAGCGTGGTGGTGCACACTTGTAATCCCAGTACTTGGGAGGCTGAGACCAGAGGATCCGTGTTTGCTGACAGCCTCAGCTAGTTAGGCCCTCCACAACTTAGTGAGACCCTGTTTCAAAATAAATAGGGCTGGAGGTGTAGCTCGGAGATAGAATTCCCCTGGGTTCTATTCCCAGTACCACACACACACACAAAAAGAAATGTTAGCAGTTTATTTATTAATATCTGTGTCTTTTAGTTTAAATATGCAGGCTTTCTCAGGTTATCTTTTTGTTATTGATGTCTGTTTTACTGATTTCTACCTTAATTACATTATGAGCATGTATATGTCTACCAGTTTTTATTTGTAGCATAGTTATTCTGTTGTTTACTATTCTCTAGATCTTCCACTGTGATTGTGGAGTTGCTTTTTTTTTTTTGTAGTTCTGTCTAGTTATTTCTTTTTATATCTTCATTCTATGTTATTGAGTATAAGTTTTAAATGGTTATCTTTCTAGTTAATTGAATTTTTTGTTATTATGAAATGACCCCACTATGAATAAGAACAAATTATTATAGCTATACCAGCCTTCTTTTAAAAGCTTAGTATTATTTTCCATCTTTGCATTTTAAATCTTTTGTAGCCTGGATGTGGTAGTACACATCTGTAATCCCAATACTGGGGAGGCTGAAATGGGAGGATTGCAAGTTGAGGCCAGTGTGTGGTAACTTAGCAAGATCTTGTTTCAGATTTATAAAGGACTGAGGGTGCAGCTCAGTGGTAGAGTGCTCCAAGGTTCAATTCTCAGTAACATAAAAATAAAATAATTAAACTTTTTGTATTTTTATGTTTAATTGGAATACTTAGTTCAGTTATATTTAATGTGGTTTTGTTTTTTTTTTTTTTTTTTTGCAGTACCGGGGATTGAACTCAAGGGCATTCTACCTCCGAGCTATACCCCTATTCCTATTTTTTATTCTTTATTTTGAAACAGGGTCTCACTAAGTTGTGGAGTACCTCACTAGGTAGCTGAGGCTGGCCTCGAACCCGGATCCTCTGGTCTCAACTTCCCAAATGCTAGGATTACAAGCCTGTGCCACCACACCCGGCTTATCTTCAGAACACTTTTAATTCCTTTCCCTCCCTCTACTTCATTACTGCAGAACTGAGAGAAGATGGTTTCCAGCCTCAAACTTACCTAGTGCAGGGAGTGAAAGCACTACATACTGCTTTAAAATTATGGATGAAAAAAGAAGTAAGTCACTATTGTTTGCTTTAAAATTATGGATGAAAAAAGAAGTCATTACTATTGTTTTATACTTTATTGGTACATTGTAACCATGCATGATTTGAGGTTAACTGTTTTTTAATGTAGCATGTTCAGGAAAACAAATTCCTTTTGCTGTTTGTCAGCTTTTGTGATTGTCAGTATAAGAGGGAATGGAAATCATACTTTAAATACAGCCTGCACTTATATATACAGATGTAATTGTTTCTGGTTATGTTTATGAGAATAAAGTACTTAGGTATTGCTTTATTCTGGGAAAGAATGGAATCAATTGTATTTAGAATATTGAATAGGAAATGAACATGTCAATAGAGAATAATAATATTAAGCTCTTCTAGTCTGCTTAGTCTTGCATGATCTCATTTAATCCTCAAAGCAACTATATGAGATCTATTGCTGTTAGAACCCCATTTAAGTAACTTGCCCAAGAGAATTGGTGAAACTAGCCTGGAAAGATGGTCTCTGGGATCACAAGCCTCTCTTTTACCACTACTCTGCTAGACTGATATAAAAGCAAGGAAAAGGACGTGCATGGGTGAAATTCAAGCATGACTTTCCATTTTTACTAAGCTGTGTTCCATTTTTTCACACTTGAAACCCTCTGCCTTCAAGAGGGCATCCCAGATCTCTATTTAGAATTAGTGTTTCCTGAGCCAAGTGTGGTGGCGCACACTTATAATCCTAGTACTTAGGAAGCTGAGACCGGAGGATCAGGGTTCGAGGCCAGCCTCAGCTACATAATGAGGCCCTCCGCAACTTAGTGAGACCCTGTTTCAAAATAAAGAATTAAAAAAAAAAAAAAAAATAGGACTGGGAGTGTAGCTCAAGAGGTAGAATACCACTGGATTCAATCCCCAGTACCGCCAAAAAAAAGTGTTTCCTTCCCTTATTGCTTCCATAGCATATTTCTTATGCCAGTGGACTTAAAACTAATGCATATTAAGTAATGTATCCATGTCTCCTTCACTAGGTTTATGACCTTTTGAAGAGGAGGTACCTCTTTCTAATCTTTATTTCAACTTCATAGAACTTTACACATAATACTTTTTTTTGGTGGTGGTACTGGGAATTGAACTAGGAGGCATTCTACCTCTGAGTTACATCCCAGCCCACCTCACTAGGCTGCTGAGAGCCCCACTACATGCTGAGGTTGTCCTTGAACCTGCAATCCTCTTGCCTCAGCCTTCTAAGTATTGGGATTACAGGCATGTGCCATCCTGCCACCTACACATAATACTTTAGTAAATGATAAATATCTGAGCTGATAATATATTTCCATATTAATTTCTTGAAATAAAAACCTTGCTCTTTTAGGAGACAAAAATTAAAAGGCTGTAGTTCTAGTGATTTTATACTTCCTTTTGCTTTATTATCATTGCTACACATTCTTAGAAGAAGGTATTGTGCAGACATTCGGGGAAATAAAAATTATGTCTTTCACCATCAAACACTTCATCTAGGTGATAAGGAAATGCATAAGCAAATTAACAACTGTCTAACAATAAAAACAAAATAAAGCATATGTTGCAAAAACTGTAATTTGTTTCTTGCTGGAGGCTTTAGATAAATGGCTCTCACATGTGTGTATCAACATTGCCCATGGGCCTTCCTCTGGAGATGCTGACTTGATAGATCTGATGTAGGTCTGAACCTAAAAACTTCATAGGTTATTTTAATGTGCAATAAAGTTTTTTGCATGAATAAATACTATTAATACTTTACATTTGAAATATATATATATAATTTTTTTATTTTTAATTTTAATTTTTAATTTTTTTTGCGGAACTGGGGATTGAACCCAGGGACATTCTACCTCTGAGCTACACCCCTTATTTTGAAACAGGGTCTCACTAAGTTGCGGAGGGCCTCACTAAGTATCTGAGGCTAGCCACGAACCTGGATCCTTCTGTCTCAGTCTCCCAAATACTGGGATTACAAGTGTGTGCCACCATTCCCCTCTGAAGTATATTTTTAAAGATGTGTTTACATTTAACTATGTTAAGTGTAAGTAACTTTTTTTATTTATCTTTGTTGATCCATATACAGCTTGTATCTGAACATGCCTTTGAAATTCCAGACAATGTTAGACCTGGACATCTTATTAAGGAACTTTCTAAAGTAATTCGAGCAATAGAGGTAAGAATAGAAATTGTCATTGGAATGCTTGGTTACTGCCTCCTTTGAGAAGCAAATGTATCTACCACCATGCTGCAAACACTTGAAAGCACTTGCATGCTTCAGAAGAATGAGAATTTAGAATGAGCTGAGCCTTGGACAGATTCTCAGGTTTTCAGGCTTCTGAAGCGCTAGAGAGAAATTTGGAATATTGTATTGTAATGAAGTAATAAGGATGTGGCTATGAGGTTACCTTAGGTTCTTTTGATTACTCCAAGAATTAAAACAAACAAAACCAGAATAATCAGTACAACTTTCAGGTCTAACTAATTTCAGCTACCCAGAGATGAGTAAGTGTTAAGTAATTAGAGCAAGAAAACAAAAGTATAAGGTGAGTGAAGCAAGGTGAGACTGGGGTGGAGAGAGGGGTATCAGTGGGCGGGGCAAGGAGGCCCGCTTGACAAAACACTAGAGCAGCTGGTGAGGTAAAGGCCTTTGATAAAAGCCCATAAAATCTGTGCTTTGGTTGTTTTAATTAAGAGCTATTTTAAGTGTCTTAAAATGAGGATTTTAATTAAAGTAATTCTTCAGAGAAGTAGATCTGTTAGCGTGTAGCTTGAATTAAGAGGAAACAGACAGAAGAATCATAGGTTTGAAACCAGCCTCAGCAACTTAGTGAAGCTGTCAGCAACCTAGCAAGACCCTGTTTCCAGGAAAAAACTAAAAAGGGCTGGAGGTGTAGCTCAGAGGTAGAATGCCCTGGGTTCAATCCTAGCACCAAAAAAAAACTGAGTGGAGAAATGGAAGCCAACTAGGAATTTAACATCTTATTAGGCTGTGTTTAAAAACTGGAAAGAGGTATACATCTAAGAAACACTAAAATGCTAGGTTTAGTATCCATTGATCGAATAGTTCATATGTTTTTCAATGTGTTCAGATATAGTAAAAATATCCTAAAGAGTGATCTAATTGCATATAACTGGATTAAGTATCAAAAGCCATGCTTTCACATTATCAAGGTGGGTTGTGAGTCATTAAAATAGTTTAAGCTGGGTGTGGTGGCACATACCTGTAATCCCAGTACTTGGAAAGCTGAGACAAGAGGATTATAGGTTCCAGACTAGCCTCAGCAACTTAGCAAGACTCTCAACAATCTAGTGAGACCCTGTTTCAAAGTAAAAAAATAAAAAGGATTGGGGGCATAGCTTAGAAGTAGAATGCCCTTGGGTTCAATCCCCAGTACCACCAAATAAATAAATAAAATAGTTTAAAATATAAACTAAATTCTGTAAACTCCATTATTTCTAGAAGGCTGTAACATTTCATTATTGCATCTGAATGTATTGGCCCTTTGCTATAACACTCTTTATTGTATTTAACATGAAAAACAAGAAAAACAGGTGCATGACTGTGAAGCTTTGGTTTAAAAAGTAAATATTGATTTATTCAAGTATGTACATGAAAAGAATGTTCATCATAGGAAAGAACTGGAAGCAGCTTAAATAGCCACCTGTCAATAAACTGTGCTGTATCCCTACAGTGGAGTACTGCACAGCCTTAAATATGATACTGTAAATCAAGAAAAAGTATTCACACTATATTAAATGGGGGAGAGAAGGGAATCAAGTCTCAGAAAAACCAAGGCTTTGTTTGTTTTTTTTTGTGGTACTGGGGATTGAACTCAGGGGCATTCTACCTTCGAGCTATACCCCCAGCCCTATGTTTTATTCTTTATTTTGAAACCGAGTCTCACTAAGTTGCGAAGTGCCTCACTGGGTAGCTGAGGCTGGCCTCGAACCCGGATCCTCCGGTCTCAGCCTCCCGAATGCTGGGATTACAAGCGTGCGCCACTACTCCTGGTTAAAACCAGGCTTTGATTTGCTCTCTTTGTTTTATATGAACAAATGGACTAATTTTTGTTTTCTGAAGGGCTTTTGGGGGAAGCTGGTGTTTATGTTACTGGGGATTGAACTTGGGAGCATTCTACCTCTAAGCTTTACCCCCAGTCCAATTTTTTTTATTTTTTATTTTGAATCAGGGTCTTGCTAAGTTGCTGAGGCTGGTCTCCAACCTGCGACCTTCCTGTCTTGGCCTTCCAAGTACTGGGATTACAAGCATGCGTCACCACACCTGGCTTCTGTAGTATTTTTATGGCTGATTATATATATATATATATATATATATATATATATATATATATATATATATATATATATATATATATATATGTAGATAGATGTAGATGTAGATATAGTAGCCCTGTCATAAAACACACTCTGAATTTAATTTTTAAAGGAAGAAAACGGCAAACCAGTCAAATCTCAGGGAATTCCTACTGTGTGTCCAGTTTCACGATCCTCAAATGAAGCAACTTCCCCATATCATTCACGAAGAAAAATGAGGAAACTTCGCGATCATAATGTTCGAACTCCTTCTAACCTAGATATCCTAGAGCTCCACACAAGGGAAGTCCTTAAACGATTAGAGATGTGTCCATGGGAAGAGGCAAGTATTATATTTCGTGATAAAAAGAAAGAAACTTGGTGGTTCCTTAAGATTCTTTTCTTTTTTTTTTTTTGCGGTACTGGGGGTTGAACTCAGGGGCATTCTACCTCCGAGCTATACCCCCAGCCCTATTTTTTATTCTTTATTTTGAAACCGAGTCTCACTAAGTTGCGGAGTGCCTCACTAGGTAGCTGAGGCTGGCCGCGAGCCCGGATCCTCCGGTCTCAGCCTCCCGAATGCTGGGATTACAAGCGTGCGCCACCACGCCCGGCTCCTTAAGATTCTTTAAAAGGGTAATAAAACCAACATTCTGACCCTTCTTGTTATCTAATCTTTGTTATAGACTTACAGAGTCAGTCAGTCCTTGTGCCTGTGGTGGGGGCCTGCTGCCCAGTCTTTCTAGGCATCCGTGTAGAGTTTGGATGTATAGGCTCATTCATCTGCTGACATGTTTATTGAGTGTTTACCCTGTGCTCTTGTAGACTCTGGAGAAGACACAGAGCGAGCAGAACTCAAGTCCTTATGAGGCTTTCATCAGAGTTCAAGATGAAAAATGGGAAGGCAGAAACAGACACTGATTTCAGATGCTAAGTGTTTTGAAGGAACCCAGATCAGTAGAGCAGTAGAAAAAGGGGCATGGCTGGCTGGCCAACTAACTGGGGTGGTCCAAGAGCCTCTCAGGTGGTGACATTTGAACTGACACCTAACTAACAGGAAGAAGTCACATGGATACACAGGTTTGAGTAATAGTATTTCAGGTAGAGGAAGAGCGAATACAGAAAGCCTATCCTTGTGCCAGCAGCACCTTGAACTAACAGCCTGGGAGACTATTAGAATAAACTCCTTAAGTTTGGAGAATTGTTGGCTTACTGTCACAGGGGAGAGTGAAAGGCCGTAATGAGACCAATGTAGGGCCCATTTGCAAACAATGATAGAGTTTGTGATGAGAACTGTGTTACCATAATTGTGCATCTTAAGTAGAAGATAGGCAGTAATCCAAAATGAATGAAATCTAGGAATCTCTGAATTAAAACATTTTAAAAAGTTACATATAAGTTATAACCTTTGGAAATATGTTAAATTTGATATAAGTATATTGTTTTAAGATTGTATTGCTCTAAACCTACTTAGCCCATTGCAACTGGGAAAGATTTTCGTTATTTATAAAAGGTTCTATTTGTTATTAGAGGAAAAAAAATATCTCCAAAGTTAATTTTTATACGTTAAAAAATGAGCTGCTCTTGTGTCTGTCGCCTGGCAGCCTCTATGCCTCGTGGCAGCAGCGTGGCTGCGCTTAGTGCCAGGGTGGGTGGGAAGGCCCCGCAGTGGGCTCCAGTGGAAAGAAGTGAAGTGGGGAGAAAATAAAAGCACCTGTGGCCATGCTGCTCCAGCTTTTCAACTTCTGTATGAGTGACCTTTGTTTGGATTTGCCTTATGCCGATTCTACAATCTGTTTTACAGAATATGTTTTTTTGTTAATGGGCTTCCTAAAAGATGAGCCGTCCTCATGCTTTGGCTTGAGGAACTCTGGAGTGTGGGGATGCTGGGCAGCTGTCCTTGACTGCGCAGCAGGGCTGAGGGGAGATGGCAGTCTACTGTTTTCCTCTGTTGAGCAGGCATGCCTGAGGATGGAGGTTAAGTCAGTTCTGTTTTTATACTTTAAGGACATCTTGAGCTCTAAACTAAATGGAAAATTCAACAAACATCTCCAACCATCTTCCACGGTACCTGAATGGAGAGCAAAAGATAATGATCTACGATTACTGCTGACAAATGGAAGGATAATTAAGTATGTAAAGCAGATCAAAGTATCAAATCGCTTAATTTTCAGTGCTTCCCCTTGTTCATGCAGTTCCTAGTCTGGTCTGTTGTATAATTGACTAATACAGGAGAACTGTTGAAGGGGGAGGGAATACATAGCCCTGCACTGTTTCTGACTCAGTTACTTTCTTCCCCTGATTCAGAGACGAGAGACAACCCTTCACAGATCAGAGCCTCTATACAGCAGATAGTGAGAATGAAGAGGATAAGAGAAGGACAAAAAAAGCAAACATGAAGATAGAAGAAAATTCAGGAATAGAGGGGACAGAAAGTGAAGAATCTCAAAAACCACTTAACAGTACGTTTGTTGTAATGGTCATTTTAAAGGTCTGTTCTTTACTGATGTGACAATAGGTAAAGAAACTAATTTTGAATTTCTAAAGTTTGTAGTAAGATTGAAAATGTTTGTGTCCCTAACACTATTTGGAAAAGTCTGAAGAAGTCCAAGTAGGACTTCTTCACCCATCAGGAAGGTGCTGGATGCAAATGCCAAGTGAGGTATAATGGCCAGGGACATGTTATCAGTGAAGGGGCATGTGGGGGTCAGCGAGACCCTCTTCTAGTCATGGTTTGTTTTTGTGGAACTTGGGATTGAACCCAGGGGCATTCTGCCTCTGAGCTACACCCCCAGCCATATTTTATTTTTTATTTTGAAACAGGGTCTTCCTAAGTTGCTGAGGGCCTCATGAAGTTGCTGAGTCTGACTTTGAACTTGCGATCCTCCTGTCTCAGCTTCCCAAATACTGGGATTACAAGCATGTGCCACCATGTCCAATTTCTAGTCATAGTTTTTAAAAAGTTACATAAAAGCTCATGTTTTATGGGCCTTTACTTCCCCCAAAAGTTTTAAGTTTAATGCAGTTTCATATATAATTTTTCTAACATACACATGGTTTTCAGAATGAAGAGACATAATATGAACCAGGGGTGGTGGCGCATACCTGTAATTCCAATACTTGGGAGGCTGAGGCAGGCAGGAGAATCACAAGTTTGAGGTCAGCCTCAGCAACTTAGAGAAATCCTGCTTCAAAAAAAAAAGGGCTGGGAATATAGCTCAAAGGTAGAACACCCCTGTTCTACCAGTACCAAAAAGAAAAAGAAAAAAAAGATAGCTTCTGATCAGTCTGTCAGAGATGTATTAGGAATCCATAAACTATGGTTTTTATTTTATTGCCTGTTGATAAGGCTTCTACTGGTTATTAATTGATTATCATCAAACAAAATAGTAATATCAAATACCATGGTAATACCTTCTACTTGAGATCTTTTTTTTCTTGGATAAAGTCTTAATTTCTCAACATTTGTCAAGACCTCCTGGTACCTTTCCATTTCAAAAAGTAGTCAAAATAAATATTTTATCACCTGATGAGTAAACGTTGCAGATAAAGAATATTATAATCGTCTTGAATACTTTAATTCCTGCAAATTCCAGATAAATTGGTAGAGATATAGTTGGCAGCTCTGTATCAACAGTAATTGAAGAAATCATTGCTCTCTGGCAATGCCTCATAGAAAAAGTGGGAAAGCCCACTTTATGAGCTTGTTAACCCATCATCTGTGTGAATACATTTTATGTCTAGGAAAGTATCATTCTGTTTTCTGATTTTGTTTTGTGGCACTGGAGATTGAACCCAGGGGCATTCTAACTCTGAGCTACACCTCCCCTGCCCCGCCCAATTTTATTTTTATTTTTAAATGGCCTTGCTAGGTTGCTGAGAGTCTCACTACTTGCCGAGGCTATCGTCGAACCTGCAATCCTCCTATCAGCCTCCCAAGTACTAGGATTACAAGTGTGCACTACCCACACCTGGCTTATCATTCTGTTTTCTATTGAGAGAAATAATGCAAAAGGATAAGTTAAAGCATCCATAGCTAATGCTAGTTTTTGAAGATTGTTTTCTGGAAAGAAATATAGTTAACCCACTCAAATGAGGAATGTATAATCATGTTGAATAAATGCCAAATGTGTCAGATGTGGTGTTGCATGATTGTAATGCCAGTTCTTGGGAGACTGAGACAGGAGGATCGCAGGTTAACAGGGAAAATGGAAGCAGTGAAAAACGAGGCTAGAGCCAGAGAGATGGAAAGGAGTAGACGTTAGAGATCACCTTATTCATAAAGTTCTAATGACTTTTCCCTTCTTGTTCTTTCCCCTTTCCAGGGTTTTTTACAAGTGTGAAGTCAGAACTCAGGAATAGATCATCAGAATATTCTGATATTTCTGATTCAGAAGACTCTGGACCTGATTGCACTGCACTGGTATGCTTAAGCGCCTCTAACTGTGTCATTTGAGGGAAGATGAGCACTCATGGCTCACCACCTGGGAGGAAGGCAAATGGCAGCTTGCCGCAAAGCTTGTCTCTGAGCTGTGTAGCACAGGGTCTTCCTGTGGTGGTTATTACGTATATTCAGCATTCTGTGACTGCGTGTTTCATAAACCAATCTTTGTCCATTTTTGGAAAAGATGCTTATACTGTTCTTAGATTGCTCTGTTTCTCATAGGTTATATTCTATTTCACCTTAAAGCCAGTACCAGCCAGTGGTACACACCTGTAATCAGCGCTTGAGAGACTGAGACAGGAGAATCAACTGTTTGAGGCCAGCCTCAGCAACTTAGTGAGACCTGTTTCAAAATAAAAAATAAAAGGGCTGGGGATGTGGCTTAGAAGTAGAATGCTGTGGTTTGAATCCCCAGTACCAAGAAAAAAAAAGTCAGTGCCATAGGACTATTTTTTATTTAGGTAGTATGTTGTTACAGGTACTAGAGATTTTAATTCTTTCATAAGTAACACAGAAGTAATTGCATGATAATTAAGATCCTACCTTTTCCTGGACAGATAAAGTCTTTTTTTTTTTTTTTTTTTAGTTTGTGCAACCTTGGTCAACTTATGTAGCTTTGTTTCTGTTTAATTATTTACTTTTGCAGAAAATTAATTTTACCACTGAAGAATCTGAAAGTTCAGGTGATGAAAAGAAACAGGAAATAACATCAAACTTTAAAAAAGAATCTAATGTGATGAGGAACTTCCTTCAAACAAGTCAGAAGTCAGCTAGAAGTGAAATACCAGTTAAAAGGTAGGCTTGCTGATGGCAGCAGATGTTTTACATTGTGATGTAAATGCTATTTTTTTTGTTTGTTTTCATCAGAAAAACTAGACTAAAAAAACTAAACTAAAAAATTTCATCAGAAAAAATAGACTCTTGTCTCTTTGGTTACCTTCTCCTTAGGGAATGTCCTACCTCGACGAGCACAGAGGAAGAAGCTATTCAGGGCATGCTGTCTATGGCAGGGTTGCACTATTCCACATGTTTACAAAGGCAAATACAAAGCACAGACTGCAGTGGGGACAGGCACTCTCTCCAGGATCCTAGCAGCTGCCACAGCAGTGACCATGAGGTCAGGCAGTTGTATCGCTACAATAAACCAGTGGAGTGTGGTAAGAAACATCAATTATCCGTCTCTGAAAAGAAACATGTCACCTCCAACTTAATAGCACTATATCCTAGTTTAGGTTAGAGATTATATGAATACGTCTGTTTATTACACATCTTTATTTGGAAATGATGTTAAGAAAATTGACCAAAATAATAAATAGTGCTGACAAGTTATGTAAGATGCAAGTGGCCGGGCGTGGTGGCGCACGCTTGTAATCCCAGCATTCGGGAGGCTGAGACCGGAGGATCCGGGTTCGCGGCCAGCCTCAGCTACCTAGTGAGGCACTCCGCAACTTAGTGAGACTCGGTTTCAAAATAAAGAATAAAAAATGGGGCTGGAGGTGTAGCTTGGAGGTAGAATGCCCCTGAGTTCAATCCCCAGTACTGCAAAAAAAAAAAAGATGCAAGTGTAAGAACTCAAAATGTAAATGACCTGGAGTTGAGACTCCAGCACAATTCTACCGTCGCTTTTGCGAAACAGTACAATTTCCCTTTCACCAACAATTAGGTTGAACAGGGTGAAAGGAATATTTTCATATCTTAAATGGTCTGCTAAGTTAGGATAGCCAACTCTTTTTCCTTTTATGAGAGGGAAGACAAGCTTTAAACTATTGCTTTCTTTTTCTTTTTATTATTCAGCATGGATTTTTTTATACATTTCTTGAGTACAACAGGGTTACGTATACAGTTACGATGTATCAATCATTGTCAGAATACAAATAGCACCACTTCTTCGTTTTCCACGTGTAGCTCACATTCCTAACATAGCCTGGTCAAGCAAACTTTCTAGAGTCATAAAACCATAAACCTTTAGAGTCATATATTTACTTTCTAAGAAGTAGGAGGGTTTTTCATCTACGCATCCTAGGAGCAATCTTCAGACTTCGAGACACCAGTGTAGCCATAGCAGAAGAATCAGTATAATTACTCATATATGCAGATAGCAACTGCCAGGGGGGAAAGGGCCCAGCTGGGCTCTCACAACTCACGTTTTTATTTTAAAATGCACGAAGGACTGTGCCTGTCTTAGGTCGTTTCCTACCAGGTGCATAATCTTACCCGTCATGGGGTCTCGATGAGTAACTATTGCTTTCTGATTGAGGATATTCTTTCTCCTCCTTGAAAAGGGAATACTAGGAAAAGAGCAGACTCAGTGGCATGCCAGTGATGCCACCTAGTGTTTTCTTCTCTGCCTTCAGAGAAAAATTTTGTTTCTGAAAAAGTCTGGGGAGGATTGGGGAGAAGATAGTACAGTATTACAATCAAATGCCCATGTAACAGTTATGTTCAGTCCCCCATAATTAAGGGTCAGCCATGTACAGGAGTTTGATATCCATTTTAACTAGTTCTTGAAACAACACTTACAGGTAATACTGATCCCATTTTACATGTAAAAGAAATTAGACTTAGAGAAGTTAATTTAACTTGCTCACATTTTACATAGGTAGCTATTACTCAAAGTTGTTGGAATTTGTACCCAGGACTTTCTTTTTTTTTGTGGTACTGGGGATTGAACTCAGGGGCATTCTACCTCCGAGCTATACCCCCAGCCCTATTTTTTTTTATTCTTTATTTTGAAACCGAGTCTCACTAAGTTGCGGTGTGCCTCACTAGGTAGCTAAGGCTGGCCACGAACCCAGATCCTCCGGTCTCAGCCTGCCGAATGCTGGGATTACAAGCGTGCGCCACCATGCCCGGCGCTACCCAGGACTTTCTGATCCCAAACTCTTTGCTTACTGTTTAAGAGAACACTGAAGTTGTAAAGGTTAAATAATTTGCCTAAAGGTGTATTGGTAATGGAAGAACTCAAATTTAAATCTGGGTTTGGCTGTCTTTCTACTGCTCCATTTTGTCTTTCTGTAATTTTTTTTTTGATCCCTTGAAAAGAAAAAACTTTTATAGAAATACTACAAAATTCAGACTAGTATCTCTCTTTGATTCTATATATGGGAAAATGTGCCATCTTTAGAGAGAATGTATTGTATTTCGTTTTACATTGACATATGACCCTCGGATTTGACTAGGTTTACTAGTATTTGGCATAAAACCTGTCATATAAAGATTGTCTTTGCCAGGCATGGTGGCGCACGCTTGTAATCCCAGCATTTGGGAGGCTGAGACCGGAGGATCCAGGTTCAAGGCCAGCCTCAGCTACCTAGTGAAGCACTCTGCAACTTAGTGAGACCCTGTTTCAAAATAAAGAATAAAAAGTAGGGCTGGGGGTGTAGCTTGGAGGTAGAATGCCCCTGAGTTCAATCAAAAAAAGATTGTCTTTAAGAGAATTGAAAGAAGTAGCAGCCGGGCGTGGTGGCGCATGCTTGTAATCCCAGCATTTGGGAGGCTGAGACCGGAGGATCTGGGTTCGCGGCCAGCCTCAGCTACCTAGTGAGGCACTCTGCAACTTAGTGAGACTCGGTTTCAAAATAAAGAATAAAAAATAGGGCTGGGGGTAGAGCTCGGAGGTAGAACGCCCCTGAGTTCAATCCCCAGTACCGCCAAAAAAAAAAAAGAAAGAAAGAAGTAGCAAATTTGGTTGTGAGTGTAGTGAAAGTGAAGGTATATGATTTTAAGCATTAGGTTAATGTACTTTAATATCAAACTTATGCAGATACTTTAATTAAAACTTCCCTCTAGGATACCATGTCAAGACTGAAGATCAAGACTTGAGGACTTCTTCCTGGGTTAAACAGTTTGATAGAACTTCCAGATTTAATCCTCAGGTATGTTACAAGGTTGAAACATTACAAGATTTTGAATTGTCATTAATTTATTTATTTTTTCTAAATTGTGACTGGCTATCAAATACTAATTCTAGGAAGCCAAAAAAATTATACTTACATGCATATTTGAACAGCTGGACAGAATATGATGTGAGAAAGAGTAACTTATTCAAAGAAGTAGTTAGAACTACTGGATGCCAACACCTGTATGTTATGTATGGTGACACTGAAACATGAGGAAAAAGAACATATCTTTTTAATGTTTCTTTAACTTTTTTTTTTTTTTTTTTTTTTTTGCGGTACTGGAGATTGAACTCAGGGGCATTCTACCTCCGAGCTACACCCCCAGCCCCATTTTTTATTCTTTATTTTGAAACAGGGTCTCACTAAGTTGCAGAGTGCCTCACTAGGTAGCTGAGGCTGGCCTTGAACCCGGATCCTCTGGTCTCAGCCTCCCAAATGCTGGGATTACAAGCGTGCACCACCACACCCAGCTCCCAACCCTATTTTTTAATTCTTTTTTTTTGCACTACTGGGGATTGAACTCGGGGGCATTCTACCTCGGAGCTATACCCCCAGCCCTATTTTTTATTCTTTATTTTGAAACAGGGTCTCACTAAGTTGCGGAGTGCCTCACTAGGTAGCTGAGGCTGGCCGAGAACCCGGATCCTCCTGTCTTAGCCTCCCAAATGCTGTGATTACAACCGTGCACCACCACGCCCGGCTTCTTTAACATTTTTAGATACTAAATATCTTTAAGGAATTGATGAAAGTTACAGATTCTCCGTCCTGAAAAACGTCCTGAAATACTTACTTTTGCTTACAAAATACTGACTTTTGCTGACGTTCACTCATGGCTCAAGCTGCCCCACTAAGCTCTACATTAACTCCAGATTGAGAACCTCTGCTCTATGAGAGGAAACTAGAGGTTCTCTGGTCCCAGAATATTCATGTCCATACCACACAAAAAAATGAATCTAAAACAGCATTTTAATAAAACTAAAACTTTACCAGCAGCACCAAACAAGGAAAAGGATCTGACCTTTTGCAGCAGACTTTTGAAAATTGCAGCCAGAGAAAGAATCAGCACTCTTACATGGCAGTGGGGCCCCAAAACTCCAACCTCAAGCATACTTAAGAAGGAAAGTAATTCAACAAAAGCAGAAGCACTGTTGCTCCTTCTCCTTTGTCTGTAAACACTGGGGAGAGGGGAAGTGGTGAGAGGAGGAGGGCAAGAGAAGACAGATGAAGAAAGAGTGAAGGGAGACTCTTGTGAACAAAGCTTCCATGTAACAGGAGAGACCTCAGCAGAAGCGGAGGGATCTCTGGGTGACCTGTCTTCCAGAGCCCTGGGTTGAGTTGGAGGTGTGGACTAAAACCCTGGGAGGAGAGGCGTCTGTGTGTACCCTGAAAAACAGTAGGACTCTACCCCCAAAGAGTAAACATCATTAATCTGTTTTTATCTTCTTGATTTGGCTTATCTGTGTTTTCTAGATTTTAGCACTTTTGCAATAAGAAAAAGAAAGAGCCATGTTTGTTTTTGGTTCTTTTTGCAGTGCTGGGGATCAAATCCTGGGCCTGCATGTGCTTGGCAAGTGCTATACCCCAATTTATTTATGTCCTTCCTTCCTCCCTCCCTCCCTCCCTTTCTTTCTTTCTTTCTTCTTTTTTTGATACTGGGGATTGAACCCAGGAGTATTCTATCTCCGAGCTACACCCTGAGTCCTATTTTTTATTTATTTTTGAAACAGGGTCTCTAAGTTGCAGAGGGCCTCACTAAGTAGCTAGGGCTGGCCTCGAACCCGGATCCTCCGGTCTCAGCCTCCCAAGTACTGCTATTACGAGCATGTGCCACCATGCCTGGCTCCAATTTCTTTTTTTAAAACAAGTTTTCATGAGTTGAAGTTCTTTAACTAGAGGGATATGTTTCAGCGCCAAAGGTTAAGTAACAAATTTCTTAACTGTTATAATTAACTTTTTCAGTGTATGATTTTGTAGTATCTTATACTATGTGGTCATAAAGTTTGTCACTTACTAGTCTTGGAGAGGTTCAGTATTAAAAGTAAGCCATTACTTAAATCTTTTCATTTTCTTTCCCTTTTTTTTTTTGGTAATTGTCTTTGAAAATAAGAATCAGAGAGCAGATAATAAACAAGATCAGAGCAAATAAAATTTCTTTTGCCTATAATCTAGAGAGGTACTATAATGGTATGTCAAATTATAGCACTTGTTTCTTCATGCTTAGGAATATTTGTAAGATTAATTTAAAGCAAGTCTGCATTTAATACTGTTTTTGAAACTTACTTGCTCATGACAGATTTATTTCACATCTCTCACACATGCATGCATAATTAAAGCTAATTTCATGAGATATCATACTGTAACATACTCTTCATGTCCAATCTATTCCTCCACACACACCTTTTTTTTTGGTGGTGGTGGTACCAGGGATTGAACCCAGGGACATTCTACCTCTGAGCTATACCCCTAGCCCTATTTTATTTTTTATTTGGAAACAGGGTCTCACTAAGTTGCTGAGGCTAGCTTGGAACCTGCAATCCTTTTGTCTCAGCCTCTTTTGTCCCTGCCTCTTTGGAAGATGTTATGAGGGATTGAACCCAGGGGCCGTCTACCACTGAACTATACCCCAGACCTTTTTTTTCTTTCTCTTTTTAATGCTGGTAATGACCCTCTCAGTTAATTTTTCATCATTCAGTAGTAGTCTCCCCAAAAGTTGACAAAAGTAGTCTTAAGAGACTAAAAGAGGAGTCATAATTAAAGAAAAATCCAGCTTGGGGCTCTGGGGCTAGAGATTTTTCTAGCAAACAAATGCAGTGTAGAATCTACATGTAGATAAACTTTTCAGAAGTTAAGTTCTAAAAAGCATACTATGTACCATCAGAAGAAGTATATGGGAGTTGCAGCATGCTACGGAGGTGATGGGTCCATCTGGTCCAACATTTATCTCTCTTGACTTTGCTAGAAAAGCGTAAACATTTCACTTATCTTAAACCCTAAAAATTTAGTTTTAGCTGGGCATGGTGGTGCATGCTTGTAATCCCAGTACTTGGGAGGCTGAGACCGCAGGTTCATGGCCAGCCTCAGCTACTTAGCGAGGCCCTTTGCAACTTAGTGAGATCCTGTTTCAAAATAAAGAATGAAAAATAGGGTTGGGGGTGTAACTCAGAGGTAAGATGCCCCTGGGTTCAATCCTCAGTGCCGTAAATAACAAAACAAAAACTTAATTTTATTTCCTTCCTTTGTCAGGACCTAAGCAGAAGCCAGAAATGCATCAAAAAGGAAAGTTCATCAGAAATCAGTCAGAAAGTGCAAAGTAGGAATTATGTGGATAGCAGTGGCTCAGGCCTTCAGAATGGAAAGTACACACACAATTCCAGCTTGGTTTCAGGGGCGTGTCAGATGAGTAATGGCAGTCTAAGTCCAGAGAGGCCAGTTGGTGAAACTTCCTTCTCAGTGCCCCTTCACCCCACCAAGAGACCTGCATCGATTCCACCACCTGTCAGCAACCAGGCAACAAAAGGTAACTTGCACACATTTGTGGAGTAAGTGTGTTTCTGACTGTGTGTGATGGCCGTGGTGGCAAGTTTAGCTGTAGCCCCTGCACTCGAGTTGCTTACTGTCGTCTGTGTTATGGACGAACTACATGGGAACAAAGAGGGAAGACACCCGTGTCTACCCTGAGGATCAGGAGACTTCCTGAGGGTCAGGAGGAGGTGGATCCTAAAATTGGATCATAAAGGAGCTAGCAAGGTTGAGTTGGGCATGCGACAGAATAGGAGTGATGGCAGAGGAGAAAGTGTGACCCAAAGCACACAGGGAAGAACAGCCCGTGGGGTATCGATGAAATTGCAGTCCATTTTGTCATTAAAGTGGCCTTACCCCTACTGTGATGAGGTAGAAGGGTTTCAAACTGAAGTCCAGAAGTATGCCCTCGCGCAGTCAGGACAGCTAAGGGGTTAGTTACCGCAAAGCTGTCCTCCTGAGTCTATCTGGTACTGTCTGCCTACTATGCTTTTCGTTACTATTTATGGCTTTTTTTTGTGTGTTTTATAGGTAAACGTCCAAAAAAAGGAATGGCAACAGCTAAACAGCGTCTTGGGAAGATCCTTAAGTTGAACAGAAATGGCCATGCACGTTTTTTTGTGTGATGGAGCTGCTGCTTTGGAGAGCAGTCTCGGGTGTGGGAGCCTGGCGCTCCTGCCACCCCTGCCTGGAGCAGTTTTCCTGTACAGTAAGAACACTGCCCGGAGACCAGAGTGAACCTGATGCTGCATTTTCACTGTGCCACACCCACTCAGCAATAACCCTTTGGACCTGGTGGGGGAGAGGAAAGAGGAGGGTAGAACCTTAAAAAGAGACCTTGAACTGAAAAGGGTCTCTTGTCAGGGCTTGAATTTTGTTTTGTTGTTGGTAGTGTCTTGATTTATTTTCAGTAGTAGGGTAAAGAATTATCAATAATTTATTTAACAGATTTTTTTTTAAAGTTAACAGCTTTTAAATTCTTTTTTAAAGCTATTTATTTGGAAGATTTCTGGAGAAATATCTCACTAATTTAGATTTAAGAATGTGAAGGTTTTTAAATTATTTTTGATAGTGTGTGTGTTACATGTGGGGAAGCGCCACGGTAACAGTAACTAGTCTGGACTCTTAAATTTGATATTCAGGTTAAAGTCTTAAACAGGGATTTGATGCATTAATTATTTTAAATTAAGATGTATATGAAAATCATTTTATTTTATATATTTCATGTGTTTTTTATAAGCTATTAGCTTCGCTTTTGCTAACATTCAAGGTGCATACTGTTATCCAGGTTTATTCCCTTACACCCCACTTCCCTCTGCACCCCCCGTCACTTTGTGATGACTCTTCAATACTCTTCTCTTTGCAGGGAAATACTTCCATAGCCAGTGTATAAAAACTCTATACAAGATCCCTTATTTCTTATTTCCTTTGACATTGTGGTTTTCTTCTAAATATAAAGAAATAGGCTTCTTGCATTTTCATTTTTGCTGATGATATCTGGGTCCCAAAGAGAACAGCTTTAATATCTTTTTCCTACTTGTGGGGAAAGTATTATAAGTTTGGTTAAATTGTCATGTTTGTATTTTTTCCAAATACATTTGTAACTACAGAGGGCCTTCTTCATACTGCTGGTGTTGGAGAACAGGGCCAACACCTGCTGCAAGGTTATCTTACAATGCTTTTATTTTCTACACGTAGATTTTTCAAAAGTATGAATTGGCTTAGGATATTTAAGTCTGCATAATAAGCCGTAATATAATAGGATTACGTTGTATAGATGCAAGCATGTTGGAATAGACTGTGTGTGTGTCCTTTTTTTAATTTCTTAACATTCTACATAATTATTTCAGATATGAATTTGGAGTAAAATGGGTGCTTTTTGCAGTTTCTTCCATCTGTCTTAACTTGACCAGTGCATACTGAAGTCAAGTATCTGGTAGAACTTAAGGTAATCATCTCTTTTATGTCAAGTTCTACTGAATGTCAGTTTTCAGTTGCTTATAATAGTTTCTATTTTTACCTTCATGGTATAAAAATAAATGATTGCTGGGAGTGAAGTGGAACTATTCCCAAGTCTGACAATATAGCATTTTACAAAGACAATATTGGTAAATAGGATGAAATTTATTTTTATGGACAAGAAATATGGCCATATTATGGGTTTTTTTTTTTTTTTTAACTGAGCAAGGTAGTGGGACTTTTCTTTCTGTATTAAGTAACACCTAAATTGCTAAGAAAAAATATCTATACCATTATATTTCATGGTTGCATTCAAATGTATATTTCCAAAGAGAAATATTTTTTACTCTGTCTCCATTCCAGTATTTCATGGGGTAACTATGAAATAGCTTGTGAATTCGCCTTTTTGGTCCAGTGTGTCTGGACCAAAGTCTGAATCTTATCTGGTGTCAGGAAGAAGAATTTTTATGGAAATACCTAATATCTGTAAACAGATTTTTAACTCTGTCTACACTCTGCCATAACTAGTGGAGAGATGGGTGCAGTCAGCCGTTGACGAGGCATCATATCTCAAGATGCAGAAATCTGGGTTTGACTGATTCCCTCACTTTCCCAGAACACAGTATATCACTGTGATGTCTTGGTTTTCTGTAGACCCTGTTTCACTTTTATAGTATACATGTTTTTATTTTGGTTTAAGAAATAATTTTCTTTTAAATTTGAATCATGATCTGGATTTTTTATTTTACATTTCTTACAACTCTACTTTTAATTCTCTAGCCATAAACATTAAAATAAAGCAACTTATTTTTATCAATTAAAATTATGGCCAATGTCCACCTTGTGTCCTTTAGGCTAAAAAACACTAATTTTGAGTAGCCAGTATGCAGAATATTTAAGTGAAGGCACTGTAGATTCATTTTTGGCAGTTTTAGCCCATTAGTTGGCTAGCCAAGTATAAAACTTTCAGCAAGGTCACATAACCACTATAAGTGAATACGTGTATCTTTTTCTGAGTTGGTGACAATTTAGCCACCCACCCAGTGACTTTTCTAATCAAACCTCTTATAAAGTTACTGTTTGTGATATATCCCTTTATCTCGTGGAAATGGCTGGACTTTGAGGTAACTACTGCCAGTATCAAGGCTCAACAGTAATGGATAACCAATTGTCTTTCCTATAGTTTCATTTATAAACAGTACACCACAGCTTAGACAGGAAGACGGCAATGATAGCATTTAACTAGTCATAAGCAAATACAAATATGTTAAAATTGAGGATTAATGATTTAACTATGTAACTGTAATAGTAGTTGTAGTGATTTTCCTATACTGATTCAAATATAAGTGACTCTTAACCTGAGATCCACTGTACTGTAATTCACATCACATAATATTATGCCCCCTAGTATTGATGAATGATGTAAACAATACAAAGCTGGCAGTTTATAGTAGTTCAGTATCCTAGGAATAAATTGAAACGTTGAACTTCTTAAGTATCAGTTCATTTTGAAGCATACAAAAATTAAACATTCTGACTGAAATTATAAACTCAGAAGAAATAAGCCCATCTTTATTATTAGTTACTTAGTTGAATACTGTTCTAATTTTTAATAACTATTGCCATTTCAATATACTCTACTGTATTTTTCATATGAGATCAGCAGTTATTTATCAGACATCTATTAGGAACCCAGCACTATTTACACAGTAGAGGAATACCAGGTTGCAGTTGTCTTTTACAGAAAGTTAGTAGTATTTTCACTTCTAAGCAAAATTGAGCAAGAGGGTCCAGTCATAAAAGACAGAATAACTTTATAAGTTTAAACTGATGCTACACTACTAGAAATGAAAGTTAAAAAAAAAAAAAAAACCAAACAAACCTGAGTTCTTTAAAATTTAAGTGACATTTCAAGAATTAGTAATTTAATGTTGGCAACATGAAGATGTATAGGATGGAAGGAAGCAAAAAATCTGAGTTTTGTCCAGCTTCTGCCTTTTTTGTATCAGCTGCGTTGACCTTGAATAAGTCACTTATTCTTTCTGAGTCTTAGCTGTCTTTATTTATAAATTTGGATACAAATGCTAATTATGATAATCAGTAAAGGAAAACATATCAAAAGCATTTCTTAACACTTCATACTTACAGAGAATTTATCATTATTTAAGTTACAACTGATAATTAATGAATATACCTTTATATACATTTTTAAATGAAAACTGCTTTTATTCATTAAACTTATTTCATATCAACAATATGCCAGGGCATGCCACCTAAAAAACCTAAAGAGTCTCCAAAAAGGTGCTGAGTTAAGGTCAGTTTCTGGGCTTGAAGTGAAAAAAAAAGAAGTGAGCGAGTTTATGGATAGGAGAGGAAGAATGTTCATCCTCAAGTGTATGAAGATGGTTTAGAGTAATTGACGGCATTAAGTTTTAGTACTGCTCTCGAGTATTGGCATACTTTTCAGGTGTTAAGTAAAGATGAAATAAGTCATGGAATTAAAATGACTTAGCAACTACCCATGGGACTGGGGGGAAAACCAAGGTGGTTAGGAAGATGGGACTCCACAAAGACAGCTCGAGGTTGGGTGACGATAGCCTGGCCACACAGAAATCACTGGAGTAGTGTAGGGAAGGAGACTCCACTGAATGTCTTCAATAGAAAAGAGTGCTTGTTTTTTAACAGTTGTTCTCTACAGTGCTAAGACCACTTACTCCCCAAGAGCTGATGTAATTGTATGGCCCATACAGTATGCTATGCTAGAAGTTAAGTTTCAGCTGGAGAGACAAGGGCCTTCATAGTGTAAATCTGAACATTTTCCCCAAATTCATCTTTCTCATTAAATATTAGCCTAATTGCTCCCTCTATAAAGAGAAGCTCTTGCCTAGGATGTGCAAGGCCCTTGGTTAGATCCCCAGTACTGCACAAAGAGAGAGAGAGAGAAGCAAAGGCTCACCAGTCCTTTCCTGATGTACATCTTCATCCAAAGCAGTCTTGAGGTTGAGCATTACATCTCTCTAGCCGAGGGAAAGCTGGTGAATAAAGGACATTGTGACCCAGATAAGGCAGGGATTCGCCTGCGGACACAGCGGTTCTGTCTGGGACCTCTGATGCCTTGTTTCCCCAAACAGCCCTTGTTCTGTGACACTGCAACCTCTGCTTGTCTTGTGGATGATGTCTCTGTGCTTCCTGGAAGCCAGGTGGAAAGAATTAATATACTCACTAAATTGCTGTTGAGCATAATGTAATCTTAATACTGTAGTAGCCTTACTAAAAACCTTCCCTTATTTTGTTTTTCAGTGAATATTCTATACATCAAGTATTTGATATTCTTTACATAAATGCTTTTTTAGAATTAAGGTAATCAAGAACAAATGCCTATTTCCAAAGCAGTTAGTTGTGATTGAACTGTGGCTGTGTTCTTCTATAGTGATTTTTCCCTCTTTACTGGGGAGGAAAAAATAACACTCACTTGAGAGACCCTTAGATTCTCCCTCTCACCCTTGGTGCCCCCTGCCTTCTAGTGTCTTAAGGCTTTGTCTTAACAAATGCAACATTACATTTTTGTTAAAACCTTTTTGAAACTGTATTCAGTGATTTCTTCCAACAAGTTTTATCTGCTCTGCACTATTTCACTAATAAACCCTGGCTACCACGTAGCCCTTGAACTCCAAGTAGTTTACCTATGCAAGACCTGTGATATTCTGAATTCACTTTTTCTTTATTTCAGAAAGTATTCATAAGTGGAACTAATCATAAAAAAACTTATCTTCAACCAGTTTTACTTTAGTCATTTCCTTTTCAAAATGTAAGCTATTTTCTCCCAGGATTTTTCACCAAAACAATGATCATAAGTGCTAGAATATATAATATTTTGTGGGAATAAAATAACCTGGACATACTCTTATATTTCTTTGGTGGGTTTTGGTTGGTAAAAATTACCAGCATTAAATGTAATATATAATGAGGAGTTGATTCCTTGCCTAGAATCATTTCTTCCCTCTAAGATACATAAGTAACCTTTTATTTTTACAAAGCATACATATAACTTCCACATTATAGTCAGGGACCTGAGGTGTAACTTGCTAAGTGAACCCTAAGGTTATTTTATCTTATAAAAGAAACTTAAACCAAACTAAGGGCCTTACAGTTTATGGTTAGACTGAATCAAAATCTATAACCTCAGTTTTTCCAAAAACAGCCTCTGACTGCAAAAGCAAGTCATGCAGTTGTTCGGTATGAAATAGCACTGATCAGGAAATGCACGTGCATCTTCGCAGACTGTATTTCCATCGGAAAAGACTTTTCTACTTTTAATATAAATTAAGCCATAACAGTTTCATGCTGTGGAAAGAGGGTGAAAAGATTCATCTTAAGAGATTATATAGTATGAATTTTCACATTTGCTGTGAAACGTCTAACTTTGCCAGTGCTTCAGCAAGTTTTCTTTGGGTGGGGGGTTATTGGTGGGTGGTGATAGGGAGGGGTAGTATTGGTTTTAGGGGTCTTAACCCTGTGAAATTTGAAAAGGGGACAGTTGTTGGCTATGGTACTTACTAGTTTTGTAGTAATGTTTTGCTAGCCTGACTGACTTTCCTTACTGGTTTTTATACCCACGGTCCCAGGTGACTGTTGCCCTTCTTGTTTGGGGTGTCTGCGGAGTAGTATCTCGTCTGTGTGTGTAGGCAGCCAGAGTGCGTGCACATGTGTGTCCTTAATACAGAAGCACACTGTGACAGTGGAACGGGGGTGTGGCCGGGGAGTGGGGTGCGGAAGCTTTAAGAGCATTTTTTTCAATTCATAACAGTATTTCCCATCTTTTGCCTGCAGGCAGGGAAAGTGTACAGTATTTATTTTGTTTCTGTTTTACTCTGAATTTGTAAGTCTTTAAGTAGCTTACATTGATTATTATAGGGGAAGACAAGTGACTTGTTTAAAGTTGTATTTGGTATTCTTACTTTCTAATTTCTGTATTTTAAATATTGAAATTAAAATTGTATTACTTCTGTTTTGATTTTTTAGCACTCAGTGTATTTTTTGCTCATTTTGTTCAAAAGTATAAATGTTGAAAGTTGTATAAAATGTGTCTCTGAAAGAAAAAAAATCCAAATTCTATATCCAATTCTGACTTTGTTCCCTTTTTCTGCTTATCAAATCTTAGGAAATCATTTGAGAATGTAAAAATCTTCAAGCTCCTTACTATTTATCAAGATTTAAGTGTGAAAAGTGTATTTGTTACTACTTTATTATAAGTTTTGTTGGGATAAATGGTTGACAGAGAAGAACATAAAAGGGCGATTGGCCAGTGGAGGCTGAGACATGGGGCTGGACCAGGCACTTAGGATGACACTCAGAGTCCGTGTTGATGGCCTGGGCCTCAGGGAGCCTGTGTGGGTGGAAAAGGCAGAGGAGGAGGAGGAACCACACGGCTGGCTCCTTGGAGCGATCCATCGATCCATCGGGGTGGTACAGTGAGGATAAGCTCTTGCCTCTGGAGGGGAGAGGGGAGCCATGGGCCACGGAGGACGGAAGGAGCTCGGGGACAGCACCTCACAGGCAGCAGGGAGCCAGGGAAAGAAACACGAATTGGGTAGAGGAAGTTCAGTGTAGCTTCCTGGAAACCAAGGCAGAGACTGTGCCCGTCTTCTCCTTAAAACCTAGAGCCAGACACTCCGGGTGCTGTCACGAGCGCACCAAAAGCAGCTCGCCCCTCCTTTCTTGACTGGCCTGCTTCCGTACGGCTGATGAGGACCTAGACTGAACAAACTTCACATGCTATATTAGATCTGTAGGATGTTTACTCTTTCTAAAGCTCACCTGTTTGAGTGAAATGACGACCATCAACTCCTACTCTCCCTAGAATCTTAGCCTGACTTTGTGTTTCCACCAAGCAGTGGGACTAAGAATACATCCTCTGGAGCCGGACTCTTAGATCTGAGGGCAGCCTCAGCAACTTAGCGAGACCTTGTTTCAAAATAAAAACTTAAAAAAAGGGCCAAGGGTGTACACTCTCAGAAGTAGAATGCCTCCAAGTTCAATCCTCTCAAATTTAGTCCCCATGTCAAAATAAGTAAATAAATAAGTGTGTAGTGCATGTCAAAACAGTTTGAACTAGAAGCCCGCATCTTTTTTTTATCCCATTTGAGTACTAACTGTGCACAAAGAATATTAGAATATTCTTCCTCACTATATTCCAGTGTGGTAGAACTGAGGCACAGAGACGGCAAATAACATGTCCAGGTTCACCTACTATGTAGAACTGAGATTTTAAATGTGTCCAGGCCAGGCGTGGTGGCACACGCTTGTAATCCCAGCATTTGGGAGGCTGAGACCGGAGGATCTGGGTTTGAGGCCAGCCTCAGCTACCTAGTGAGGCCCTCCACAACTTAGTGAGACCCTGTTTCAAACTAAAGAATAAAAAACAGGGCTGAGGGTATAGCTTGGAGGTAGAATGCCCGAGTTCAATCCCCAGTACCAAAAAAAAAAAAGTGTCCAGCTAGCTGGGCATGGTGCGCATGCTTGTAATCCCAGTACTTGGGAGGCTGAGACTGGAGGATGGTAGGTTGATGGCCAGCCTCAGCTACCTAGTGAGGCCCTCCACAACTTAGACCCTATTTCAAAATAAAGAATAAAAAAATAGGGCTGGGAGTGTAGCTCAGAGGTAGAATGCCCCTGAGTTCAATCCCTAGTACCACACACACACACAAAAGTCCAGCCCTATTTCTTCCAAATTGTATATGTTATCATCATCATCATCATTTTGTGTGTGCGTGGTACTGGAGATTGAACCCAGGGGCATTCTACCTCCGATCTACACCTCCAGCCCTGCTTTATTGTTTGTTTATTTACTTATTTTGCAGAACTGGGGATTGAGCCCATGGGCATTCTACCTCTGAGCTACACCCTCAGCCCTATTTTTTTGCAGGGGGGGGGGTACTGGGGATTGAACCCAAGGGCATTCTACCTCTGATCTACACTGCCAGCTCTGCTTTATTGGTTGTTTATTTTGCAGAACTGGGGATTGAGCCCAGGGGCATTCTACCTCTGAGCTACACCCTCAGCCCTATTTTTTTTGGGGGGGGGATACTGGGGATTGAACTCAAGGGCATTCTACCTCCAACTTACACCCCCAGCCCTATTTTTTTTTTTTATTCTTTATTTTGAAATAGGGTCTCACTATATAGCTGAGGCTGGCTGTGAACCTGGGATCCTCCTGTCTCAGCCTCCCCAAGTCCTGGGATTACAAGCATGTGCCACCATGCTCAGCTTTTTATTTTTATTTTGAAACAGGGTCTTACTAGGTTGATGAGAGTCTCACTACTTGCTGAAGCTTTCTCATTATTTATTTATTTATTTTTCAGTACTAGGGATTGAACTCGGGCATTCTGCCTCCGAGCTATACCCCAAGCCCTATTTTTTATTCTTTATTTTGAAACAGGGTCTCACTAAGTTGCGGAGTGCCTCACGAGGTAGCTGAGGCTGGCCGCGAACCCAGATCCTCTGGTCTCAGCCTCCAAAATGCTGGGATTATAAGTGTGTGCCACCATGCCTGGCTTTTAACTACATACTTTTAATTATTAAGAAAGAATAGATATAGGTGGTCCTTAGGAAGTTTGTGTTCTAAACATTTCGTTGTAGATACCATCCATTTTGGATTAAAAATACTTTTTTTTTGCAGTACTAGGGATGCAACCCAGGGGCATTCTACCTCCAAGCTACATCTCCAGTCCTATTTTGCATTCTTTATTTTGAAACAGGGTCTCACTAAGTTGCAGAGGGCCTCCCTATGTAGCTGAGGCTGGCTGCAAACCTACGACCCTCTGGTCTCAGCCTCCCAAGTACTGGGATTACAAGCGTGCGCCACCATGCCCAGCTTAAAAATACATTTTGTTACGGGACTTTTCTGGTATGAACTCACTTCAGAACCTATACTTCACAGGAGCGAACGCTGGTCCTCATCCAGAGCTGAGCTCACTATCTGGTGGAGAACTAGGCTGTAAATGGGTGGCAGTGGATTTCCAAAGTTCAGAACTAGAAGACAAGCAGACTCCATGCATGGTGCACCCCTCTACCACACCCAGCCCTGGCCCCGAGGACCAGGACGGCAGCCCCTCCTCTTCTGCTGTCCCTCGTTGAAGCTGCTTCCTTTCACCATTTCCTGCTCCTCAGCTCTCTAAGTGGGTCAGCCCAGATAGAAGAGGAGAAAAGGCCTGCCGTCCCCTGAGGCTGAGGCCCCACCTCCAGAGCCCCTTCTTCCCCATCTTCAGCTGCTCTGGGCTCCCACTGTCCTCTCCCTTCCTTGTCCAGGCTTGTCCCAACCTCTGTCCCCAAAATACCCTTACACATTTTCTTTTTTAATGTGGTACTGGGGGTTGAACCCAGAGGCATTCTACCTCTGAGCTACACCCCCAGCGCTTTTTATATTTTGTTTTTGTTTTTGTTTTGCGGTACTGGGGATTGAACTCAGGGGCATTCTACCTCCGAGCTATACCCCCAGCCCTATTTTTATTCTTTATTTTGAAACCGAGTCTCACTAAGTTGCAGAGTGCCTCACTAGGTAGCTGAGGCTGGCCGCAAACCCAGATCCTCCAGTCTCAGCCTCCTGAATGCTGGGATTACAAGCGTGCGACACCACGCCCAGCCTTTATATTTTGTTTTGAAACAAGTTGCTGAGAGTCTCACTACTTGCTGAGGCTGGCCTCAAACCTTCGATCCTCCTGTCTCAGCCTTCCAAGTACTGGGATTATAGGCATACACTGCCATGCCCCACTAACTTTACTTTTTTTTTGCAGTACTGGGGATTGAACTCAGGAGCATTCTACCTCTAAGCTACACCCCCAGTCCTATTTTTTTATTCTTTATTTTGAAACAGGGTCTCACTAATTTGCGGAGTGCCTCACTAAGTAGCTGAGGCTGGCCTCGAACCCAGACCCTCTGCTCTCAGCCTCCCAAATGCTGGGATTACAAGCGTGCGCCACCATACCCGGCCCTTTACATTTTTTTTTTTTGCTGTACTGGGAGTTGAACTCAGGGGCGTTCTACCTCCGAGCTATACCCCCAGCTCTATTTTTTATTCTTTATTTTGAAACCGAGTCTCACTAAGTTGTGGAGTGCCTCATTAGATAGCTGAGGCTGGCCGTGAACCCGGATCCTCCGGTCTCAGCCTCCCAAATGCTGGGATTACAAGCGTGCACCACCATACCCGGCCCTCTACATTTTTAAAAGTGCTAATTCTGAAATTTTGTAATTTCATGTTCCTCCTATGCCAGAGTTTGGAAAAGAAGTCTCAAAATAGAAAGTAATAGATATAAATTCCAAAAACTTTTTTTTTTTAAGCAAATTTAACCTGGGACAAAAGATCAACAGTAGCAGAAACAGTATTTGGTTCTTTCCTATGCTGTCTACTGTTATTCCTACACACCTTGTACCACGCCGTTCTGTTACTTGTCACAGGGGACCCACCGCTGGACTCCACTGACCCAGCAATCACTCCAAGTTTTCCTGTCTGACCACAAATCTTTGCAAATTTTGCTCTTCCTCTTTTGGACCAGTGCAGCCTCAGCCTCTTCCCCTCACTCCTCCACACCCTCCAGGGAACTCAGCAGGCCAGCTTCTGTCTGGGAAGGGAGGCAGCCTGTGTCTGGCCAAGTTCACGAATATCCCTGCGGGTCTGAGGCGGAGAACTGCGCTCATGGGTTGTGCTGGAGTTTTCCCACACCTCGTGTGCACGGCACTGCTCAGTTCCCTTCTCCATACTCTGTCGTGCTCTGGGGTGACTTGGGTTTGTGATTGCCCCTGGGCTCCTGTGCGGCTCCTCGTTCTAACCTGTGAGACTGCGGCATGCCAGAGCTAAGAGCACAGACTGAAGCCAGACTGAAGTCCTGGCTCTGCCACTGACTGACTGAGCTTGGGCAAATGATAGAACCTTGCCATGCTCGGTTTACTCTTTGGGGACATCTTTACCTCATTATGTTGTTAGAGGAAAGCACACCAGCACTCAGGACGTTGCCTGGCACGAGCAGACACTGACAGGTCGCCCTCAGAGCAGCCAGCTTCTCAGCCTGCTGTGCGCAGCGCCCTCCGGGTTTGACCAGGTGCCACCTGATGTACTCACCCAAGAGGCTGCCATGAATGAGAGCCAGATTAGACCCGAAGCAGAGCACACGTGAGAGTGAGGAGGGGTCAGCTGCTTAGAGGGACAGAATCCCACTGGAGTAGGAAAGCAGGGCCCACACGTCAGCCCTGGGCACGTGCCGATGACCCAGCACGCGGGCTAGACTTGAGATACGACTCTGCGTCTGGGAAGATGATGTGGTTACGTGGTTACCTCTGGGCGGGAGGGACTAGGATAGAGATCACCGAGGGTGAGACTTGCACACACTTTAGCTGTTTGGGCTTTTTAAATTCAAGTAATGTGCCAATTTTGTACATAAAAAGACAAGTATGCACTCTATGGGTCTGGGCCATCTGCCCCAGGACACACCAATCACACCATCATACCTGCGTGCGGCCAGTGAGAAGGCAGCGTGGGGCCAGGGCTGCTCAGTGCTGACCACGGGGCACAGGCAATCCGCGCAGCCCCCCACACCTCGCTGCCTTGTGCCTCCACATTTCTTTTCCGTTTCTCAGCTGTCTTTCCTACCAGCCTGAGTTTAAGGCAAGGACTCCGTGTTGAACTCTTGTCAGCGCCTCTCAACAGGGTTTGTTACCAACCTCACTGAAAACACGTCGAGTAAACGCAAGAACCAGCGAGGTACCTGATGATCCTGACCTTCCTCTCCTTACCACCCCCAACGTGCCTTGGTCCACTGCTGACTGCCACCGCCAACCGCAGCCTCACTCCCGCTGCCCCCGAGCTCTCAGCTCCAAGACCAAACTCCTTAATGTGGCGCCTCAGTCAGGCAGATGCAGCTTCAAGGAAGAGAACTTCACGAAGGTGGAAGGACCCAACCAGCACGGGGAGGCGAACTTACAATCATTTTATGGTGTGTGTATGAGTGCGCGTGTGACAAGGATCAAACCCAGGGTCTTGTACGTGCTAAACATCTGCTTTTTTTTTTTTTTTTTTTTTTTTTTTGCAGTACTGGGAGTTGAACTCAGGGGCATTCTACCTCCGAGCTATACCCCCAGCCCTACTTTTTATTCTTTATTTTGAAACCGAGTCTCACTAAGTTGCGGAGTGCCTCACTAGGTAGCTGAGGCTGGCCGCGAACCCGGATCCTCCGGTCTCAGCCTCCCGAATGCTGGGATTACAAGCGTGCGCCACCACGTCCGGCTAACACCTGCTTTACCACTGAGTTACACTGCCAAGTTCTTATTTATTTATTAATTTATGTGTTTATTGGTACTAGGGATTGAATCTAGAGGGATTCTACACCCCCAGCCCTATTTTATTTTTATTTCTACTTTTATTTATTTATTTTTGTGGCACTGGGGATTGAATCCAGAGCCATTCTACCTCTGAGCTATACTCTCAGCCCTATATTTTTCTTTATTTTTGAAACAGAGTCTCACTAAATTGCAGAGGCTGGCTGCGAACCTTCAATCCTCCTATCTCAGCCTCCCAAGTACTGGGATTACAAGCGTGCACCACCACACCCGGCTGTATTTTTATTTTTTCAAACAGGATCTCACTGGGTTGATTAGAATCTTACTACTACTTGCTGAGGCTGTTCTTGAACCCATATCCTCCTGTCTCAGCCTCCCAAGTACTGGAATTACAGGTGTGCGTCACCACACCTGGCTCCAAGTTCTTTATTATTGAGAGGGTTAAAGCCTGGGCTTTTTAGGCACAAGATTTGAGTAAACTAAGCCAGGTGTGGTGGCGCATGCCTGTAATACCAGTGCTTGGGAGGCTGAGACAGGAGGATCGCAGGTTCAGGACCAGCCTTGGCAACTTAGGTCCTCTTCAACTTAGAGAGATCCTGTTTCAAAATAAAAAATAAAACGGAGATGAGGGTGGAGCTCAGAGGTAGAATGCCCCAGGTTCCATCCCCTGTACCAAAAAAGAATTTTTTTAGTAAATTAGTATCAGCCGGGCGTGGTGGCGCACGCTTGTAATCCCAGCATTCGGGAGGCTGAGACCGGAGGATCCGGGTTCGCGGCCAGCCTCAGCTACCTAGTGAGGAACTCCGCAACTTAGTGAGACTCGGTTTCAAAATAAAAAATAAAAAATAGGGCTGGGGGTGTAGCTCGGAGGTCGAATGCCCCTGAGTTCAATCCCCAGACCCGCAAAAAAAAAAAAAATAAATAAAAATAAAAAATAAAATAAATTAATATCTAGGTGACCTTAATTTCTTTTTTTTTTTTTTTTTTTTTTTTTTTTTTTTTTTTGTGGTACTGGGGATGGAACCCAGGGGCATTCTACCTCTGAGCTACAGCCCCAGCCCTATTTTTTATTCTTTATTTTGAAACAGGGTCATTAAGTTGCAGAGGGCCTCACTAAGCAGCTGAGGCTGGCCGAGAACTCGGATCCTCCAGTCTCAGCCTTCCAAACGCTGGTTACAAGCGTTTGCCACCACGCCCAGCTCTTAATCTCTTCTTAATTACATCAAAATAACCATGAGGATGGAGATGGAGATCAAAGATATTATTGTCCCCCCTTTTTTGTGTGTGGTAATGGGGATTGAACTCAGGCATTCAATCTCTGAGCTACACCCCTAGCCCTATTTTATTTTTTAGTTAGTTAATTTTGTGGTTCTGGGGATTGAACCCAGGGGCAGTCTACCTCCGAGCCCCACCCCCAGCCCTATTTTTTATTCTTTATTTTGAAACAGGGTCTCATTAAATTGTGGAGGGCCTCACTAAGTTGCTGAGGCTGGCCTCAAAACTGTGATCCTCCTGTCTCAGCCTCCCAAGTACTGGGATTACAAGTGTGCGCCACCAAGCCCAGCAAGAAATCCTTTCTTAGGGCAAGTGGAGAGAGGGTCCTACAACAGAAGAAAAGCCAGGGAATGGAATATTCTTGGAACAGGTTCATGTCCCCCTTAGCTTGTAGGGAATAATCATATCAGTAGGACGACATTTTCTCATTTCTTTGACATCCAAGCTCTTTGGCAGTGCCCTTGGTGTGCCTGGCTCTGTGTGTGACGTGTGAGAAGCTTCGAGATGGCGTGGTAAGGCAGTGTGACCTTCCCCACGTCTCCAGCCCGTGCAGGCCAGCGTGGGGGTGGTGGGACCCGTTCCAGAGCCCAGTGGCGTCACAGAGCTCTGGCAGAGACCTGGCGTCTGTGTGCGGTGACCCAGGAAAGCAAGAGGAAGAGCTACCAAGGGTGACTGGGTAGTGGGTGTGAGGCAGACATATTTACCCCAGATAAACCACAGCCCAATGAAGCAGCAGGAAAGGAAGCTGACACTGTGGCCAGCCTCAGCTACTCAGTGAGGCCCTCTACAACTTAGTGAGACCCTGTTTCAAAATGAAGAATAAAAACTAGGGCTGGAGGTGGAGCTTGGAGATAGAATGCTCCTGGGTTCAATCCCCAGTACCGCAAAAAAACCAAAAGATTTCTCTTCAGCCTGTTCACTGTGGGTCCTTTAGAAGATGCAAACACAAAGAGCAGGATAAAGGGACTATTTACAACGGAGAGGCAGGAGGGAGGGAACACTTAAGGAATGGCGAGGAGGTATCCAGGGCCAAGACTACTGAAGGCCAGAGAAGGGAGGAGTTACTAGAATGCAGAGCACAATGGTGCTACCAGCCACCCAAGGAAGGCCGGGGCCTGGGTCCCTCTGGAAGCTGGACACCGAGGGAGTCCTCTTTACCCATCACAGAGGTCAGCCCGAGGAGCACACAGCCGGTGGAGGAGATAGAAAGCCGACCTATGGGCAAATGGGAGCGATCCAGCACAGATCCTCTGCTCTCAAACTCCATGCCCGCCTCCTGAGAGGAGCACCTTCTATGGAGAAGGACCAACTGCTCTGAAGGTACGGCCCTCAGGAGTGGGCAGGAGCCACCAGCAGCCGATCTCCCACAGCCTGAGCTATGCAGTCAAGATAACAGTACTGGAGCCGGGTACGGGGGCACACGCTTGTAATCCCAGTACTTGGGAGGCTGAGACAGGAGGATTGCAGGTTCGCAGCCAGCCTCAGCAACTTGTGAGGCTCTCTGCAACTTAGACTCTGTTTCAAAAGAATAAAAAAATCGGACTGGGGGCGTGGCTCAGAGGTAGAATGCCCCTGAGTTCAATCCTCAGTACTGCAAAAAATAAAAAATAACAAGAATAACAATACTGGACACAAGTATGGTGGCACATGCCTGTAATCCCAATACTTAAGAGGCTGAAATAGGAGGATTGCAGGTTTGAGGCCAGCCTCAGCAACTTAACAAGACCTTCAGCAATTTAGCAAGACTGTTTTAAAATAAGAGAAAGGACTGGGTGTGGACCTCAAAGGTAGCCTTTCTCTGGATTCCATCCCCAGTACCAAACAAACAAACAAACAATAAATAAATAAATGAAAGGGCACAAAGTTAGACTTGTTCCATCTCTGTGGTAGGGGAGGGGCCCTGACACCCCGAAGACTGGTCTCTTCTCGGCTCCTGCCAGTGTGAGGCTGAAATGCACCTATTTCTCGTCTTTGGTTTGGAGGGCAGCTACTTGTACGAGTTTGCTCAGGCTGCTGTAGTAAAGCGTTGCTGGAAAATTTATTCTTACAGTTCAGCCAAAAGTCCGAGAGCAAGGTGTTGGCAGGTTTGGTTCTTCTGGGGAAGCACCAAGGGAGGGATCTGTGCTAGGCCTCTCCTTGGCTTACGGATGGTCATCTTCTCCCGTGTCTAAATGTTTTCCTCCTTCTCCTATTGTCCTCCTCCTCCTTCTCCTTCACTTTCTTCTTCTTGTACTAGGGTATTTTTTTGTTTGTTTGTTTGTGGTTTTTTTCGGTACTGGGGATTGAACCCAGAGACATTTTACCTCCGAGCTAGATCCCCAGCCCTATTTTGTATTCTTTATTTTGAAACAGGGTCTCACTAAGTTGCAGAGGGCCTCACCAAGTAGCTGAGGCTGGCCTCGAACCTGCAATCCTCCTATCTCAGCCTCCCAAGTACTGGGATTACAAGCGTGTGCCACCACGCTCGATTTATTTCTTATTTTGAAATAAGGTCTTGCTAAATTGCTGAGGACCTTGTTAGGTTGCTGTGGCTGGCCTTAAACCTGTGATCCACCTGTCTCTCCCTGGGAAGTACTGGGATTACAAGCATGTGCCACCACGTCTGGCTGTAAGACGTGTTTTAAAAGGGTACTCAGGAATCATTTTAATCAATATCCCAAGTCATGCAGACACATGGCCAGCATGAAGGATGAGTTTACACTCACAGACCTCTGGACACAGGAGGTGCAGCATGCTGCTCAGGACACACGGGGGCACTAGTGTAGGCCAGGAGGGAGAGGAAACAAGCAGATGTGGGCAAGTCTTTATTGTGGTTGCTAGCTTAGGAAGGCGGGAGGAAGGGGCACAAAGTAGGGTAAGCTAGTTTGAATAATTTAAGCCTCTGGGGTATGTAGGAGCTCTTCGCAGATGCCTGAGACCTGGGTCTGGGTGGTTAGGGGAGGGGAATAATGGTCCAGAGTATGGGAGCCCAAGGAAATAGGGGTTGCAGGTGTGGCCTCAGGTCAGTTGTTTGGTGTCTCTAGAAATCACCCAGCTCTGAGAAGGGCAGTCTGTCCAGTGACATCAAACATCAAATATAAAAATTAGAAAATGTGGTCATTAAGCCGGGCGTGGTGTTGCACGCTTATAATCCCAGTACTTGAGAGGCTGAGACCAGAGGATCCGGGTTCGTGGCCAGCCTCAGCTACCTAGTGAGGCACTCCACAACTTAGTGAGACCCTGTTTCAAAATAAAGAATAAAAAATAGGGCTGGGGGTATAGCTCAGAGGTAGAATGCCCCTGAGTTCAATCCCCAGTACCACAAAAAAAAAAAAAAAAGAAAGAAAAGAAAATGTGGAAGCCGGGCGTGGTGGCACACGCTTGTAATCCCAGCATTTGGGAGGCTGAAACCAGAGGATCCAGGTTTGAGAACAGCCTCAGCTATCTAGTGAGGCACTCCGCAACTTAGTGGGACCTGGTTTCAAAATAAAGAATACAAAATAGAGGGCTGGGAGTATAGCTCGGAGGTAGAATGCCCCTGAGTTCAATCCCCAGTAACGCAAAAAAAAAAAAAAAAAAAAAAAAAAAAAATGTGGTCATTATATTTTATAATCCTTTTTATTTCTATAAGATCAGTAATGATACCCCTTTTATTTTTATTTACTTTTTTTTGCAGTACTAGGGATTGAGGCCAGGGGTTTTCTACCTCTGAGCTACACTCCCAGTCCTATCTTATTTATTTTTAAACAGGGTCTCACTAAGTTGCAGAGGGTCTCACTAAATTGCTGAGGCTGGCTGCGAACTTGTGATCCTCCTGTCTCATCCTCCCAAGTACTGAGATTACAAGTGTGTGCCACCATGCTCAGTTTTTTAATTACTTTTTGAGGTACTGAGGATTAAACTCGGGGCACTCTACTGCTGAGCCACACCCCCAGCCCTTTTTGAGACAGGGATCTTGCAAAATTGCTCAGGCTATCCTTGAATTTACAATCCTCCTGCCTCTGTCTCCTGGATTATTGGGATTATAGGTGTGCACCACTATGCCAATCTTTCACTTCCTTTTATTTATTGATTGATTAATTGATTGTGGTATTGGAGATTGAACACAGGGGCATTCTACCTCTGAGCTACACCATAGCCTTTTTTATTTTTTATTCTGGAGCAGGGTCTTGTTAGGTTGTTAAAAGTCTCACTAAATTGCTGAGGCTATCCTTGAACCTGCAATCCTCCTGTCTCAGCTTCCCAAGTACTGGAATTGCAGACATGCACCACCATGCCCAGCTATCACTTTTATTCTTGGTAGTAGTGACTTTAGCCTTCTATTTTTTTCTTAGTCTAGGTAAAGATTTGTCTTTTTTTGTGTGTGTGTGTGGTATTGGGGATAGAGCCCAGGTGCATTCTACATCTGAGCTACACCCCAGCCCTATTTTATTTTTATTTTGAAACAGGGTCTCATTAGGTTGATGAGAATTCACTAGTTGCTGAGGCTGTCCTCGAACCTGCGATTTTCCTGGCTCAGCCTCCTAAATACTGGGATTATAAGTGTGCTCCACCACGCCCGGCTTTCAAAAAAATTTTTTTATCAGTCAGGTGTGGTGGTGCACGCCTGTAATCCCTGGACTTGGGAAGGAGGCTGAAACAGGAGTATCACAGTTTTGTGAACAGCCTTAGCAAGTAGTGAAACTTTCATCAACCAACCTAGCAATATGCTGCTTCAAAATAAAAATAAAACAGCTCGGAGGTAGAATACCCCTGGGTTCAGTTCCTAGTACTAATCAACCAACCAACCAACCAACCAACCAACCAACCAACCAACCAACAATATGCTGTATAACTTTTACTTGTTTGTGAATTTTCTAAATTTCCTTCTATTATTGATTTCTAATTTCATTCCATTACAGTCAGAGAACATATTCACATTACTTGTAATTACTGTAGATAATATGTCGGCTAGCTTGGAAGAGTTACAAACAAAAAATACGTGAATACTGTCCTTTTCATTTACTTGTGTAGTTATCTTTACTAGTACTTGTATTTCTTCACGAGAATCTGAGTTATTGTTTAGTGTCCTCTACTTTCAGCCCCAAAGATTCCCTTTAATATTTCTTTTAGTGCTGGCAACTAACCCTCTCAGCTTTTGTCTGGGAATATAGAATTTTTGGTTTACAGGTTTTTTTTTCCTTTTATCACTTTGAATATGTAATCCTACTCCTTTCTAGTATGTTTGGTTGCTGATAAAAAAAAAAATCATCTGTTAAACCAGGCTCATGGTACATGCCTATAATCTCAGTACTTGGGAGGCTGAGACAGGAAGATCGTAGGTTCAAGGCTAGCCTTAGTATTTTTTTTTTCCGGTGTGGTACTGGAGATCGGACCCAGGGGCATTCCACCTCTGAGCTACACCCCAGTCCTATTTTTTTATTCTTTATTTTGAAACAGGGCCTCACTAAGTAGCTGAGGTTGTCTGCGAACTCGAATCCTCCTGTCTCAGCCTCCCAAGTACTGGGATTACAAGCATGCACCAGGCTCGGTTTAGCCTTAGCAATTTCACATGACCTTTTTTATTTTTTTGCTCTTTTTGTGGTATGAGGGATTGACCTCAGGGGCAATCCCCCATTCCTATATATTTTTTTAAATCTTGAAACAGGGTCTTACTAAGTTGTAGAGGGTCTCGCTAAATTGCCGAGGTTGCTCTTGAACCTGCAATCCTCCTGTCTCAGTCTCCTAAATACTAGGATAACAGGTGTGCACCACCACACTCAGCTAGCAAGACCATATTTTAAAAGGAGGATGGTGGTTCTGGGGGTGTTCCTCCAAGGTAGAATGCCCCTGGGCTCAATCCCAATTCACACACGCACACACGCACACACACACACCAGCTATTATTGAGGATTCCTTGTATGTTATAAATGGCTTCTCTTTTATTGCTCTTGAGATTTTATCTTTCAATACTTGATGTGTTGAAGTGTGGATTTCCTTGAGTTTATCTTACTTGGAGTTCACTGAACTTCTTGGAGATATATATATATTTTTTTTTTCATCAAATTTGAAAGTCTCAGCCATAATTTCTTCAAAGATTTCTTCTTCCCTTTTCTCTCATCCTTCCAGGACTTCCAAGATGTGTATGCTGGTACAGTCGATGGTGTCCCACAGGTCTGAGGCTCTGTTAATTTTTCTTTATTCTTTTTTTCTTTTCGTTCCATAGACCAAATAATCTCAGTTTGCTTATCTCCAAGTTTGCTGATTCATTCTCTTACTTCCTCAAATCTGCTGTTCAATCTTTGTGAATTTTTTCATTGCAGTTGTTGTACTTTTTGACTCTAGAATTTCTACTCAGTTCCTTTTTATAATTTGTTGATATTCTCTGTTTGGTAAGACATCATTCTCATACTTTCCTGTAATTTTTTTTTTTTTTTTTTTTTTTGGTACTGGGGATTGAACTCAGGGGCATTCTACCTCCGAGCTATACCCCCAGCCCTATTTTTTATTCTTTATTTTGAAACCGAGTCTCACTAAGTTGTGGAGTGCCTCACTAGGTAGCTGAGGCTGGCCTCGAACCTGGATCCTCCGGTCTCAGCCTCCCGAATGCTGAGATTACAAGCGTGCGCCACCACGCCCGGCTCCTGTAATTTTTTTTGATGGTACTAAAGATTGAACTCAGGGACATTCTATCTCTGAGCTCCACCCCTAGTCCCATTTTATATTCTTTATTTTGAAACATGGTCTCACTAAATTGCAAAGGGCCTCACAAGTTGCTGAGGCTGGCTGCAAACCTGTGATCCTCCAGTCTCAGGGTTTACAAGCGTGTGTCACCAAGCCCGGTGACTTTGTTTCTTTACATGTTTCCTAGTTTTTGGGTTGAAAATTGGACATTTCAAATAATGTGGCGGCAGCCTCTAACCTCAGATTGTCCCTTCTCTTCAGGGTTTGTTGTTGCTGCTTATTGTATAGTTGCTGCTTGTTTAATAACTTTTCCAAACTAATTATTTAAAGTGTGTGTGATTATTGAAGTCTCTTCTTGGTTAGCTTAAAAGTCAGCTAATAATTGGAGTTTCCAGTTGGGCATGGTGGTGCATGCTTGTAATCCCAGTACTTGAGAGGCTGAGACCAGAGGATCTGGGTTCAAGGCCAGCCTCAGCTACTTAGTGAGGCTCTCTGAAAGTTAGTGAGACTCTGTTTCAAAATAAAGAATACAAAAATAGGGCTGGGGGTATAGCTCAGAGGTAGAATGCCCCTGGGTTCCATCCCCAGTACTGAAAAAAAAAAATTGGAGTTTTCTTTCAATTAATTAATTAATTAAGTAAGTAAGTAAGTACTGGGGATGGAACTCAGGGGCATTCTACCTCTGAGCTACACACCAAGTCCTATTTTATTTTGAAACAGGGTCTTGCTAAACTGTGTGAGTCTGGCCTTAAACCTGCAATCCTCCTGTTGGAGCTTCCCAAGTACTGGGATTACAGGCGTGCACCTGGACGGTGTACACAGCTGAATGGAGTTTTCTTCAAACACCTGAGACCAGTATGTCTCCTAGACTTTGTCAAGAGCCTGTGTGTGCACTTTGGTGCATGCCTTCAACAGTCAAGCACTTTGCAGGTATACACGGCTTTTATTTTTGCTTGCACAGGACTCAGTGTCAGCTAGTTGTGAGAGGTTAGAGTGTCTGAGGTGTTTGCCGAGAATGCCCATAGTCCAGTGCACGCACATGGCCTTCTAGGTATCTAGAAACAGGTTGGAGCTCTTCAAAGCCATTACGAACATTGCACTCTTCAGCTTTTGGTTAGTTTATTGAACATTGCATTCTTCAGCTTTTGATTAGTTTATTGTTTTTCCCAACTGTTATCTATTGCCTGCCTCAGCCAGTGCTGGTATTAAAACATTTGATAGAGCCAGGTGTGGTGGTGCATGCTTGTAATCCCAGCATTTGGGAGGCTGAGAACGGAGGATCCGGGTTTGAGGCCAGCCTCAGCTATCCAGTGAGGCTCTCAGCAACTTAGTGAGACCTGGTTTCAAAATAAAGAATAAAAAATAGAAGCTGGGTGTGGTGGCGCACGCTTGTAATCCCAGCATTTGAGAGGCTGAGACCAGAAGATCTGTATTCGCGGCCAACTTCAGCTACCTAGTGAGGCACTCCGCAATTTAGTGAGACCCTGTTTCAAAATGAAGAATAAAAAAATAGGGCTGGGGGTATAGCTCAGAGGTAGAATGCCCCTGAGTTCAATCCCCAGTACCACAAAACAAAACAAAAAACAAAAAAACATTTGACAACTCCTGGGGGGAGAGGACCTTTAGGACTGGGCTAGTTCCAATAAGTTCAACTAAAGAAAAGCTTTTTTAGGGGGTCTTCTAAGGAACCACCAGACAGGTGACTTTTGCTTGGAAGGAGACTCAGAGAGCTCCAGCCCTGTCTGTTCCCTCTGTACAGGTACTGGGAATGTTGGCTGTTCATTCTCAAGGATGCCACGGAGCTAGAGAGGGAGGTGAGAGGAGGGCAAATTAAAATGCTACCGAGATGGCTGCGCTTACCGAGATTCAGCTGTTTCTTTCTGGACTAAATGCTAGGTCTTGCTGTAAGCCTTTGGTTAACCAGTTTCCAGAGCTGTTGACAAGTTTTTGCCAGTTTTCTTCATTGCTTTCGTGGTAGTTAAATTTTTGGAGATCCGTAATTTTCGCCGATATCACCTTTCCTTTTCTTGAACAAAAAAAAGTTATTTCATTGTAAAACAATATAAGAACCACAATTAAAGTCAGAAATTAAGTATCTAAGTGAAAAATATTAGCTGAGAGTGGTGGCGCACGCTTGTAATCCCAGCATTCGGGAGGCTGAGACTGGAGGATCTGGGTTTGCGGCCAGCCTCAGCTACCTAGTGAGGCACTCCGCAACGTAGTGAGACCCGGTTTCAAAGTAAAGAATAAGAAATAGGGCTGGGGGTATAGCTCGGAAGTAGAATGCCCCTGGGTTCAATCCCCAGTACCGAAAAAAAAAAAAAAAAGAAAAAGAAAAATATTTATATAATCAAAACATTAAGAGTCCAATAGAAAAACTGTCCTTCATCCTAATCTCTAAAGCAATTCATTTTCATTTCTCCATATAATTATCTAGTTCTCCTTGCATTTAATTTTTTACTTTTTTGCTGGGGGGCAAGTGCTGGGATTGAGCCCAGGGCCTTGAGCCGAGTGTACTCTTCCACTGAGCCTACTCCAGCTCTACTTTTCTGTACAAAGTCTCTATAATTTTATATTCATTTTAAGTACTCACCCCCCAATCTTCCTGCCCCACTCATCTTCCCTTTTCCATTTTCCTGGTACCTCCTACAATCTACTCTCTACAACCAGTGTTCTCTTCCTCCATGTTCATTAAAAAATCTCCTGCTGCATATACAAATAGGGTCTCTCTTTTGTTTTTTTTGGTACCGGGGATTGAACCCAGAGGCATTCTACCTTCGTGCTACATCCCCAGCCCGATTTTATTTCTTATTTGGAAATAGGTTCTCACTAGGTTGATGAGAATCTCACTACTTGCTGAGGCTGTCCTTGAACCTGCGACCCTCCTGTCTCAGCCTTCCAAGTACTGGGATTAGAAGCGTGCGCCACCACGCCCGTCTGGGTCTCATTTTGTTATTTAGGTATTTCTCTTTCTTTTACTGGAGGATTTAACCCAAAGGCTTTCTACCTCCAAGCTACATCCCCAGTTCTTTTTATTTTGAAACAGGGTCTCACTAAATTGCCGAGGCTGGCCTCAAACCTGCAATCGTCCTGCCTCAGCCTCGCCTGGGATTAGGATACCGGGATTCCAGGTGTGCGCCACCGCGCCTGGCTTCAATTTAGCCGTTTTTCTAAACAGTGATCTTTTCTCACCTAACACATCGTGGGCATCCGGGGTCAACAGATTTAACGTGTGCCTGTCTTCTGCACAACGGTCAGCCATGCTGTTCTTGGCGCTCCCTGTACAAGACTGCTTACTGTTCCTTTTACTTCTGGAAGGTTCCCGGAAAGCTATGGGGGTCTGAGATTATGCGGTCCTGGGGATTGAACCCTGGGGCATTCTACCTCTGAGGTCCACCCCTAGCCCTATTTTTTATTCTTTACTTTGAAACAGGGCCTCACTCACTAACTAGCTGAGGCTGGCCTTGAACCTGGGACCCTCCTGTCTCAGCCTCCCAAGTACAGGGATTACACGCGTGCGCCATCACGCCCGGCGGCCTTTTGAATTTCGATACTTATTCCTGGGTTCCTTCCCCTTGCCCGGGCGTCTAAAGGGCTCACAAAGCCACACCCCCGCCAGCCCCTGGCGCCTTGGCGTGGACCCCCTTACCCCGCGGGCCGTGGGGGGAGGGGAGACGCCCCTTTCTGTTTGAAACAAGCAATCCGGGGCCCGCGCCGCCTTAAAGGCGCAGCGCCCCTTTCCCTCGGTTGGGCGGCGCTGGGGGTGGAACCCGGGACCACCGGCTTCTTAGACGCGTGCTCCGCGCGCAGCTCCACCCACAGCCTTGCGGAATTGGGGGAGCGCGGGCTTCCCGCCGCGGAGAGCGAGGCTGGCGACCCTCCTGCCTCAGCCTCGGGCGCGCGTGGGGACGGCGTCGGCGGGCCGGGACCGGGCGGCGCGCAGCCCCTTTAACGCGCCGGGCGCCGTCGGGGCGGGCGTGGCGCCAACGGGCCGCGGGCTGGCGGGCGCGCTGAGGCGGCGGGGCGCGGCCGGGCCGGCAGCTGTCGAGCCTCGCGGGCCGCCGCCGTCGAGCCGAGCCGAGCCGGGCTGCGCGGGAGCCCGCGGGCCGCAGCAGGCGGGTCGGCCGCGGCGCCCGGCCGCGGGCCCTGAGGCGGCGCTGGCGGCGTCTCGGCGGCGCGGCGGCCGGGGGCGTGGCGAGGCCGCCCCGGGGCCGTTCTCCCCGCCCGGGCCGCGGCCGCCCCGGCCCCCCGCTTTCAGTTTCGTTTCCCGGCCGCACCTCCGGCCCGCTCCGACGCCGGCCATGGCCCAGGCCGCCGCGGCCGCCGTGGTGGTGGGCGAGATGACGCAGGTGCTGTGCGCGGCCGGCGGCGCCATGCAGCTGTCGGAGCTGCGGGCCCGCCTGCGGCAGAGCGTGAGCGCCGAGGCGCTGGAGCGGCTGCTGCGGGAGCGCGGGCGCTTCGTGGTGGCGGCGCGGGCCGGCCCCGAGCGCGTGGTGCTGGCCGCCTCGCCGCTGCGCCTGTGCCGCGCGCACCACGCCGCCAAGCCCGGCTGCGGGGGGCTCTGCGCGCAGCTGCACCTCTGCAGGTTCATGGTGTCCGGCGCCTGCAAGTTCCTGAGGGCCGGGTGAGCGGCGCGGGCCCGGGAGGCGGGGCGGGGGGACACCCGCCGGGTCCCCGGCCTCGAGTGAGCGGCGGGGGGCGGCCTCTGGGTTCCCTAGGACGCTGAGCGCCCCGAGTCGTCGTCGTCGTCATCGATGTCGATGCAGGGACACCTGGGCGGGGTGTGGCTGCACCGCTGGGCGAGGGAAATGGTGGCCGGCGGGAGCTCCGCGACGCCCCGGTCTCCAGGGCTCGCTTGGAGGGCTGGGAGGAGGCTGAACCCCCCGCCCCACTCAGACCCTCAGCGCAAGTCCCCTCCATCGCCCCCAGCGCCCGGAATCTGCCACCCTCGGGCCTCCACTCAGAGACCTTGTCCTTTCCAGCGCTTGCCCTCTTTCCTGTTTCTTTTCCTCCTAGCACTCAATCCCCTCATTCTCAGTTGAAGGAGGCGCCCAGTCATCTTGGCCTTGGCTGGCTCTCTCCCCCAGCACCTGTCACCGGCACGGGGGGGGGGGGCAGTGAGATGTGTGGAATGGATTGCTGAGGTTTACGCTAAAGAACTTGGAGCTCACCCTGGAGGTGATGGGGCTGGTTAAATGGCAGGAGAGAACAGGTTTGCATTTTAGGAAGAGGTCCGTGGTGGTGGTGGTGGTGGTGGTGGTGGGCGCTGATTTAGAGGAGGATGCCATGAAGACCTGCTTGGAAGGTAGTCCAGTTATCTAGAATTGGTTTTTCCCTTCCTTATATGCTTCCCTTTTTCCCTCTTTCTTTTATCTTGATGTAATAGACATTTTCTTTTTTCTGCTTCCCTTCCTCCCTCCTTCCCCTTTTTGCTCTTTTATCTTGACATGGCAGACGTTATTTCTTTTTCTTTTTCTTTTTTTTTTTTTGGCACTGGGGATTGAACCCAGGGGAATTCTACCTCTGAGCTACACCGCCAGCACTTTTTTAAAATTTGTTTTGAACCAGGGTCTCCCTAAATTTCTGGGGTTGGCCTCGAACCTGTGATCCTTCTCTCTCAGCCTCCCAAGTACTGGGATTACCGGTGTGTGCCACCATTGCCTGGTTTGGACATTATTTTTTGTTCATGTCAAGTGTAGTAGTCTGGGGCAGGGGCCTTGATCCACGCAGTCATTCAGTGATCCATGCTGACTGACCTAGGCTCTGTCCTCAGTACATGGCTTTTGAGGCCATTCTAAGTATTAAGTTCCAGGAGTAGGTAGAAGAGATGAACAGTAAGAGGATCTTGTGGTACATTTTCATGGGCCAGGTCTAGAAGTAGTGGATGTCATTCCACTTATATCCTGTTGACCAGAAACTGTCTCATGACCCTACCTAGATGCAAGAGAGCTTAGGAAATATGGTGTCTAGGAACCAGCTGTCCAGAAATACATAATTTTCTAAGACATGTATGTATGAGAAATTGGGGAAGTTGAGTTGGGGACAGTGTGGAGAGGCTGTAGGAGAGGTAATGACTCTCAGGTTTCTGTTCCTACCTATTGGACTGCGAGAGCAGGAGAGGAATTTAGTTCTGTCCAGGTCTGAAGCTTGGGAGGAAGGCTGGGGACCTTGAGGTGCTGATCTGGGAGATGTTGGGTGGAGAGTGCTGTGGCCCCAGTCCCAGGAATGGAGCAGGTCTGGGGAAATCTAAAGCCTGCAACAAGGCTGAGGAGGTGGAACCCTGGGAAATCTGCCCTGCAGGGAGGGAGTACCTCAGAGGAGACAGAGGAGCATGGGTCTGAGAGGAAGAGGTACCTAGAAAGTGGTGGCTGGCAGGGCCCTGTGCCAGGGTTTGCTGGTGAATCTTTTAACTGTGCATAATTAGTAAAATAAAGATGGCAGCTCCATTCTTAGGCTAATTCCCAAAATTTGAGGGCAGATTTTAGTTGTCTGGGAAGTCTGGACATCTGATACTTACTGACCTAGAGGACTGGAGACTTTCTTTTGTGTGTATATGTGGTGAGAGGGTACTAGGGATGGAACCCAGGGGGCTCTAATCTATAATCTCAGCCCTATTTTATCTTTTACTTTGAAACAGGGTCTCATTGAGTTGCTGAGGGCCTCATTAAGTTGCTGAGGCTGGCTCAGAACCTGTAATCCTCCTGTCCCAGCCTCCCAAGTACTGGGATTACAGGTGTGCGCCACCACATCTGGCACTTCTTCATTATTCACATTTCTCTTTCATGATTTACACAGGGGAGTTTCCTGAAACTTTTCTCTGACTCTCTTAGGAGAGAGTGGGTATGGTTGCCTGCACTTTGTGTGCTTTCTTGTGACTTCATTTGTCTTTCTGCTTGCAGGGCCCTCTATGAGAAACAGGCTATACATTAGTCCTGCAGTGGGGCTAGGAAGGAGTCTCCAGTCCATGACTCTCAGAAGGCAACGTGCCCAGTGGTTAAAAGCACAGTCCCAAGAGCCAGTCCACCTGGTTTCAACTCAGCTTTGCTCCTTGCTGAATGATGGCTTCCCATAATAGCCTCAGTTCCTTCATCTGAGAAATGGGGATAATGTTTCTTACCTCACAAACTTACTGAGTTAACTCATGAAACATTTAGGCAGTCCCTGCTACATAGTCAATGCTTAGTAAATTTTAAGCTATCCTTATCATCATTATTAAAATTACTAGGCCCTGGCAGCATCACTTAATTTGCCTCTCTGCCTGCCTGTTCTGCCTTTCTCTCCTTACCTGGCTACTCCTCACCTTTTAAGTACTTGGCCTAAGGCTTCCATGCGACTTCCAGCACCTCTCAAGAATTCTTCGATCTTCCCAGTCCAAACTGGCTGTGCTGCCCTTCTCCCTGTGCTGCTCTTTCTCACCATAGCTGACTTTGCACTTTCTACTCGATATTTGAGTCATCTCTGTATCTGTCACCTCCACCAGAGGAAAAAAGAGGAGTTGGGAATAACTTAAAGGTTTTTGTCTGTGAGGTTGGAAGATGAAAGTTGCCTTTGACTGAGATGGAGGAGACTGTGGGAGATTTGAGGGGTAGGTCAGAAGTTTAGTGTTCTTTTGAGGTGGTTATAAATGGCATATGCTGCATGACTGCTTCTGAGTCGAGCAAATGCTATCTGCCTGACTCTTCCTGGTCCTGGTGACCCAGACAGTTACTTGAAGGCTTATATTTGGGTCCTCAGAGCAGTGGGCCAGTGCCTGACTCCTAGTTCCTGCTCCCCAGAGGTTTGTGGAGGAGAGGACTGAGAAAGGGCTGGGGCCGGGCTGGTATGTGTGTCTATACATGTACACACACCTATTACTATAAGGCACTCTGCCTATCTATCTTATTTATTTATTGTGGTCCCCTCAGCCCTATTTTATTTTTTATTTGGAAGCTTGCTAAATTGTTGAAAGGCTCACTAAATTGCTGAGAGTGGTCTTGAACCTGTGATCCTATCTCAGCTTCCCAAATACTGGATTACAAGCATGTACTACCACTCCGGTTCACCCTCCCCATTTATTAAGCTCTTGTTTACGTGCTTACTGAGTCACTGTGACTCCTCTTTGGATGATGGCCATATCATTTTCATTGAATATCCTTTGAGAGGTGTTGTCCTGGGCCCTAGACATCGCATGGTCCTATCCCTTGGTAAATAAGCATTATGTTTTCATTGCATAGACATGGCTGCTTTTTCTCCAGTGCTTGTAAGCAATATCAGGAAGGAAGTGTTCTTGAAAAATTTTCATGAAGACTGATTTCATTAAGTTTGCTAGGGCTGCCATTAATAGTATCATAGATGGGGTGGCTTAAATATAGACACTGATTTTCTTATGTTTCTGGAGGCCAAAGTCTGCAGTAAGGTGTTGCAGGGTTGGTTTCTTCTGAGGCCACTCTCCCTGACTCTTAAATGGCTTCCTTCTTGCTGTGTCCCCACATGGTCTTTCCTCTCTGTCTCTGTTTTCCTGATTTCCTCTTCTAAGGATACCAGTCAGATTAGCCTACCCTAATGACCTCATTTTCATTTATTTACCTCTTTCAAAACCCTCACTCTAAATGCAGTCATATCCTGAAGTTCGGGGAGTTAAGACTCCAACATAGGAATTGGGGAGACACAATTTAACCCACAAGGCCATCTCTGCTTCTTTGTAGGAAGAGCTGTAGGAACAATCACAACTTGATGACTGATCACAACCTGAGTGTGCTGAAAACCCATGGTGTTGACCACCTCACCTATACTGAGCTCTGCCACCTCTTGTTTCAGAATGACCCCTGGCTTTTGCCAGAAGTGAGTATGTGATGGTGGTGAGGGGTGGGGGATCCTCTGTATATAATAGGGGAGAGGCCAAATGGTTGGAAGTTAGGAAAATATAGCTGAAGAGAAGCTAAGGACTCCATCCTGAGTAAGAACCACTGCAAGGAGGAGATCTGGATTTAGTTGCTGGCTCTGCTGATTTCTAGGACTGTGACCTTGGGCCAACCTTGCACCTCTCGAAATCTCCTTTCGTTCCATATTATTTGGGCTGGTATCTCCCTAATTGCAGGGCTTCTTGAGGTTGGGGGAGCCTGTTTGATCAGCACCTGCGGCAAGTATTACTTACACAGAGCTGAAGGGCATGAGCGATGGCAGTGGGCCCATTCCTGGGTATCAGGAAGTGGGCCACATTGCTGGGTATCACTGGACCTGATTGCTCTTAGAGAAGCTTCCATAGCTGCTGACAGCTGTGTGGTGCTATCTACGCACTCATACCCAAGGAGTTTTGAACGTGAAGGAATTTTGGTTATTGTGTAAAGCTCACTGCATTGTTTCTGTATCAGTTATTGGTGAGAATTAGAAGTGTGAGAGACTTAGGTAGGGAGCAGGAGAAGCTGGGGAGCCTTCGGACGGCATCCAGGCAGGTGTGATATCCATGGCAGGAGCAAGGGAAGGAAGGGGCTGGGTAGGAAGAGACGAGAGCATGGCTCCAGGAAAGGTTCCACCAGGCCCACGGGTTGTGCTGGGGCCACAGTGGCTAGAGGATGTGTCCTGTGACCCACCAGGTTGCATTCCCCTGCCTGAACAGGGCAGTGCGCTAGTGCAGCAGCAGGGCCTCGAGTATGCCATACTCTCCAGCAGATCTGAGTGGCACACTCCTGTGGCCAGTACAGGTTACATGGCATGCTTCGGTGCCATTTTGAGGTTGAGGTAACAAGAGATTGGCATATTTTAATGAAGATATTTCCATGTTATTCAAAGAAAGCCACCCATTTGAGAAAGGTGCTAGCATAGCTTTGTGATGGACATAGGATAGAGGTTAACTTTTTTCTTTTGCCTTTAAAATTAGTGTTGATTTAATTGAGCTAACCTTCCTAATCTCCACGGTGGGTTAGGTGCTGGTGATCAGGAGATAAAAGAGCCCACTCTGCCCTTCCAGGAGGCACATTGTCTGAGCTGCTTTGGGAGGTCCACTCGCTGGGCTCTGGAGCTGGGGGAGGAGTAGATGCTGCCTGCTGAGTGCTGAAGGATGAGTGAGAGGAAGGGAGGGCAGAGGAGGGAGCTCCCTGAAGGGGAGCTGTGTTCCCCAAGGCTGCCCCAGAGAGGAGGGAGCTGGCATGGTCAGCGCGACCTGAATGTGGCACAGAGGAAGGGGAAGAAAGAGAAATGGCTGGGCAGAGGCTCCCTGGCATGGCTTTCTGTATCCCAGGAAGGACTGTTTCTTTGTGTTTGGAGAGCAGGCATTCACAATCAGGAGAGGCCATCTTGCCAGTAGTGTGAACAGTAAGTCAGAAGAAGGTAGCAGCAGGTGACCAGTGGGTGACCATTTATGTAGCCCTTGTCTGCTTGGGTGGCAGGTTGGCTGAGAACACCCTGCCAGCACAGGGAGCTGAGACCTAAACCCAGACATGGTATAGCAGTCCTGCCAGAGCTTCTGCTCTTGGTCTAGTTCCCTTACCAGTTGGGGGCAGCCACCACCAGCTTGGCACCTATTGCCCTTACAACAACCCTGTGACATAGGTGGCATTATTCTCATCTTGGGGATTAAAAAGATGCAATCCCAGAGCTGCTGAGTGGCTTGCAGTTCAGGTAGTCTGTCAGTGGTAGATCGGATGTTAGGGCCCAGCCCTCTGCCTTCCCCCTCGGGGTTCCATCCCCAGGTGGGGGCCTTGTTGATGGAAGCCTGGGTTCCACAGCCCTCTGGGACATTCCTGCATCTCCTGAAATGTAACCTGTGTGAATCCAGTGGGCAGTCCCTTGGTGGTCTTTGGCCTGGATCTCATCTTCAGGAATATGGGGTGTTAGTAGAGAAGGGGCAGTTGGTTGAAGTTCAAGTTGCAGGTTTGTCAAGAATCCAGTTCAACAAACACCATATGTGTCAGGTTCTATGGACAGCTATGTGACTGGGACCAGCTGTTGAACTTGTGTGTCTTTTAGTGCCCTTGAAAATTGGAGTGGTATTTGGCCTTCTCTAAGATGATTTAACCCTCAGTGAAGGGAGCAGGCCTGAGGCTCTTTGGATCTTCCCAGTGGAGGAGCTTCTTCGGAGTCTCTCCCTCTGGTTCCCGTTAGCTGAGGGCATGTGCTGGCACCTTCATCTTATTCAGGGATTGCCTCGTATCTATGGCCCCTGTGGATGATGGGCTCACACCTTGACTATGAAGCCCCTTCCCACAGTGGCTTTGTGGACGGGGAGGTGTGTTGCAGGAGACCTTCCTGGCCTGATGTCTTTTTCCCTCTCTGTAAACAGATCTGCCTACATTACAACAAAGGAGACGGACCTTTTGGCGCTTGTACCTTTCAGAAGCAATGTGTCAAACTCCACATCTGCCAGTATTTTGTACAGGGAGAATGCAAGTTTGGCTCCAGCTGTAAAAGATCCCATGACATCTCTAATTCTGAGAATCTGGACAAATTTGAGAAGTTAGGCATTAGTTCAGAACTGGTGAGCCGGCTGCTTTCCATTTATAGAAATGCATATGATATCAAGAATAAGAGCTCTGCCTCCAACAAAGGACACCCTCTTCCTGCAGGCCCTCAGGCCACTTCTGGTAAGGCTGGTGGGAAGCTGCAGGCCTCGGGTGGGGAGGAGGGAGGGTGAATCTCATCTTGCCAATAAATAGAATGTGTGACTTTGGGCAAGTCTGGGCTGCTTTTAATAATAAAATGGAATTGATTCTTTCCTAGCTAGGAGTTGTGAGGATAGGTTGAAATCATAGACATGGTCAAACAAGATGTTCTAGACAATGTGAGTTAATGTTGATGGAGACCAAATTCTAGAGGGGCCTGATGTGCACCGAAATGGGAGTGGTGGCCCCCAGCTGCACCCTTTGCAGAGCTTGCTTTTTAGAGAGGGACCCCAGAGTTAGGATGCCATGTGGCACAGTTCTGGGGGCATCCTTTGCATTGCATTGTTTTGATTTTACAGAATGAGTGAAAGAAGTATATTTTAATTTTGGCCTCATTCATCTTCCTGACATGCATAAATGGAATTTTTTTCTCATTGTTTTCTGCTCCTCTCCAGGACTTAGATAGTGTCTGGCTCCCAGTAACACTCAACATTTGTTGAATGAAATGAGTGTGCCAGGATGACTATTATTATTTTGTTAAAGGAATGTCAGGCATAGTGACAGGTAAACAGGGACATTTGAACAGAAGTTTTTGTTTTGTTTTGTTTTTTGAGATGGAGTTTCTTGCGACCCATGCTGACCTAGAATTTTTGGGCTCAGATGATCCTCCTGCCTTAGCCTCCCTGGTAGCTGGGATTATAGGCACACACCTCCGTGGTAGAGACATATATTTAATAAGCATGTCTTGAGTACCTGCTATGTGGCAGGTGAACAATGTGGTTCCTCAGGAAGCTTATGATACATTGGTCCTTTAGGTTTTATTGTAGAGATTTTTGGTAGGGCACTGTGGTTCTCCATTCTCTCACTCAGCACCTTTGGGTGCTTGCTGTGTGCTGGGCCTTGGTTTAGCTATTGAGATAGCTACAATTTTTAATAGGTACTTCCTAAATGCGAGGTGAGTGCAAACACTTGCCACGTTTAATCTTATCCAGTGTTTGTATTTTAAAATGTCCTTGCTGTATTTGTTTTTTCACTTATTTTTTGTTAATCTCTTTCAACTGTATGAGCCCAAAAGTAGCCCGAGTTTGCTTTAAATAGATGTTTAAGAGTGTCAGATCATAGTCTTGTTAGAAAGGGAGGGGAGGATCCTCTGCTGTGAAAAAGTCCCAAGAGCAATCGTCACCCTGAGGAGGAGAGGGAGGTGACCTTTAAAATCCCATGTGGATGGATCTTGAGACCCAGTCTCTGGAATACATGAGGGGCTGATAAGAAGAAAAGGGAAGAACAGTAACAAAATGACAGCTGATACTAAATAGGGAGAGGCCATAAATGAATTTTATGTGCTTATTTAGGAGTAAAAGGATAGGGATAAATGTAATAGGCAAAGACTCCTGTAATCCCAGTACTTAGGCTGAGACAGGAGGATTGCAAGTTCAAGAACAGTCTCAGCAAGTAATGAGAATCTCATCAACCTAGTGATGCCCTGTTTCAAAATCAAAATTGGCTTGGAGGTGGAATGGCCTTGGGTTTGATCCTTAGTCCCCCCCCCAAAAAAAAAAGACTCATTGGAGTGATACTAGGGAATGTAAACTTTGAACACACATACCTTATTTATTTATTTTATTTTTTATTAATTGATGCATTGTAATCATACATCTTTGTTAGGTACAAGCTGATAAAGGCATATATGCACACATTTCTCATTTAACCCCTTCCCCAATTCCCACCCCACTCCCTCGTCCTCCCTCCTTCTCAAGTTCAGTTTAGTGATTGACTTTGATATATTTGTGAAAGTACATCATGTGCAGTAGGGTGTCTCTCCCCCTCCCCCGCCGTCCATTACCTTCGGTTAAGTCAACTTCTTTGCTTATCTAGGGTTCTCCTTTTTCGTCTGGAGTCCCTCTTATGCTCCATCTTCTCCCTAGCACCTGCATATTAGGGAGAACATATGCTTTTTTACTCTTTCTGACTGGCTAATCTCACTTAACATAATGTTTTCTAGTTGCATCCATTTCCCTGCAAGTAACATGATTTTGTTCTTTATGGCTGAGTAAAATTCCATTGTGTACATATGCCATAGTTTTGTAATTTTTTATATTAGGAACCTTATAATTAACCTAAAATTAAAGTTTCATTCAGGGATGTTCCATGTATTTTTTTGAGGGGGGAGGTTATTAGTACCCAATTCTAAGAGTTTGTTAAAAAGTACTTGATATATAGAATCAAAACTAGTTTATAGAAAGTAGCCCTTCATTTGCCCTCTCCTAGTGTCTTGGGTGAGACAGCCAGAGTTGAGAAAAGAGCCTTCTGTGATATCCTGGGTTTGTAAGCAGTTGTGTGGCCCTGGGCTCCTGGCTTCTCCCTAAAAAGCATTGCCCACCTGTGTGTCTGGGGTGCCGCCATCTCTCACTGGATAGGTTCCTTCAGCTTCCCTGGCCCACTTTCGTCTTGTGCAGAGAGATGAATGAGTTCTCTTTTTTCCCTTTTGGACCTTGAATTACTGTAACCCCACATCACAAGCTTCTCTGGAAGCTGACATATCTTTGTGGTATTTCTTTATAGAAAGAAGAGACCGTTCTGGTTCTGTATCCTCAAATACTCCTAGCCAGGAGGAGAGTGATCAAATCTGCTTGTACCATATTCGGAAAAGTTGTAGCTTTCAAGGTAAGTCAGAAGAGGCCCTTCTTCCCTCTGGTGGGAGGGGTAACTGCTCTGTTCCTAGAGCTATGTTCTGAGGCACCTAGACAGAGGAGGGACCTGGCACTTTGACCAAACCAGTTCTGAACTGTTTTGTTGGGGGAGTTGAGGATGGTAGGAATTCTTTGAATTTCTAAAAATGAAACTGGAAGAGTTTTTGAAAACATAACCATTTGGATCTGTAGCAGTGAGTGCCAAGTGTTGACCCTTGGTCAGCTTGGCACAGGGTCACAGACTGCACGAGTCAGAGACACTCGGTCTAGTGAGATTCAAGGTAAATGTCACTTCTGAGGGTGACAGTAGGCCTAGGACAACCTGAAGCTGGGAGAGACCTCACTGAGGAGGGGACACTTGTGTTAGTCCTTGGAAGATTAGTTAAGTTGTGGGTTTTTTCTGTACTGAGTCAGTGAACTACACAGTCCCTCTTCTATTAAAACTAGCAATTCGTGTGTGTGTGTGTGTGTGTGTGTGTGTGTATGTATTTTCACTAAAATTTTATTCTCTTCTTAACTGCTAACCTGGCCTTTGAAGAAAGATTTCTCAAATTCGGTGACTCCCCTTAAAAAGCAACCACCAAAACTTCTTGTTTCATTTTCAATCTCTAAAAGTTACCCATGCAAGTCATGAATACTTTCACTTTGTGAGAGTCAAAAAATACAGAGTAAAGCAGGAAGTCCTTCATCCCTCCCCAAAGGTAAACACTTGCTATGTGGTTGTGGTGTTTGTTTTACATAATTTTTAAACAGATGGGAGCATGTGAAACATACTGTTCAGCCTGCGTCTTTCACTTAGCATTGTGTTTGGGAGACCTTGTCCATGTCAGCATGTGTAAGTCCACCTCATCTTAAAAGCAGCTGTCTAGTATTTAGTTACAGTGATGTTCATAGAGCATGGAAGTACACATGCATGAATCTTTCCATCAAAGGATACGTGCCATCTGTACATACATATTCCTATTTTTAAATCAATACTATTGACACATAATTTGCACATGATAAAATGAACCTATTTAAAATGCTTAGTTCTGTAATCCCAGTACTTGGGAGGCTGAGTCAGGAGGATTGCTGGTCCGAAGCTAGCCTTAGTAACTTACTGAGGTTCTTAGCAACTTAGACCTCCTTTCCAAATAAATTTTTAAAATGGGGTTGGGGGTGTAGCTCATAGGTATAATGCCCGTGGGGTTCTATTCCCAGCACCACAAAACAACAAACCAAAAAAAAAAAGCTGCCGGGCGTGGTGGCGCACGCTTGTAATCCCAGCATTCGGGAGGCTGAGACCGGAGGATCCGGGTTCGCGGCCAGCCTCAGCTACCTAGTGAGGCACTCCGCAACTTAGTGAGACTCGGTTTCAAAATAAAGAATAAAAAAATAGGGCTGGGGGTGTAGCTCGGAGGTAGAATGCCCCTGAGTTCAATCCCCAG
>PVLC010002151.1:25684-55740 GCA_004027655.1 Graphiurus murinus | reverse complement strand
AGGGCTGGGGGTATAGCTCGGAGGTAGAATGCCTCTGAGTTCAATCCCTAGTACCGAAAAAAAACCAAAAAATAAAGTCTTCCAATCAGTTTATGGTATCTTCTAATGAAGAGATGTATTTACTCATCTTCTTTTCTACTTTCTGCTTTTTGTCTCTTAAGAAATCCTCCCTTAGCCCAAGACCATAAAGAAATTCTCCTGAGTTTTCTTCTCAAAGTCCTAATATTTAAGTATAGTACTATAATCTCTCCCTTCATGTGATATAATATGAAACTAGTTTCATTCTTATGCAGATTAATTACCAGTTTTGCCAAAGATGACATTTTAAAAATTAATTTTATCATGGCAAATACACACATTTAAATTAAAATTCATCACCCTAACCGTTCCAGGCGTACAGCTCAGTAGCATTAAGTACAGTCACGTTCTTGTGCAATCATCACCTATCCAGTTTTTTATTTATCTTTTCTTCTTCTGGGATTTGAGCCCAGGGCCATTCTATTTCCAAGCTAAGGGTCTCACTAAATTGCTGAGACTGGCCTGTGATCTTCTTGTCTCAGCCTCCCAAGTACTGAAATTATAGGTGTATGTCATCACACCTGACTTCCAGTTTATTTTTAAGCTCATCAGAAGAGCCAAATTTGGTAAAATATTAACACATCTCAGCTCATTTTCAAATCAGGTATTTTAAATCACTTTTTGAAATACGCCTTCTTTTCTCTACCTATTTTCAGTGCCACCCGTGTTGGCACCATGTTCACAAATACACAGGGGTCTGTTTCTGGCTTCCACTGGTCTATCAATACCTTATTTGTATGCCGGGCATGGTGGCGCACGCTTGTAATCCCAGCATTCGGGAGGCTGAGACCAGAGGATCCAGGTTCGCAGCCAGCCTCAGCTACCTAGTGAGGCACTCTGCAACTTAGTGAGACTCGGTTTCAAAATAAAGAATAAAAAATAGGGCTGAGGGTGTAGCTCGGAGGTAGAATGCCCCTGAGTTCAATCCCCAGTACCACAAAAAAAAAAAAAAAAAAACTTATTTGTTAGAGCATCTAGAAAGGTACCACCCCCAACCTGGCTTTTCTTCAAATTGTTTTTTTGTTTGTTTGTTTTTGTGGTACTGGGGATTGAACCCAGGGGCATTTTATCTCCAAACTACATCTCCAGCCTTATTTTATTCTTTACTTTGAAACGTGGTCTCACTAAGTTGCTGAGGCTGGCCGTGAATCTGTGATTCTCCTGTCTCAGCCTCCCAACTACCGGGATTACAAGTGTATGCCACCACACCTGGCTTTTCAAATTGTCTTAGTGGTTCTTGACATTTTACTCTCTAGAGATTTAAAAATCTCATCAGCCTTTGTCTGTCTGTCTGTCTGTCTGTCTCTGTGTCTCTCTCTCTCTCTCTCTCTCTCTCACACACACACACACACACAAACACACACACAAAGTTGTGTTTTTAAATTGGAGGTGCATTGACCATCAGCTTCAGGAGAATTGACAGCTTTGTGTCATTGTACTTTCTGTTCAAGCACATGATAGCTTTGAGTTCTCGGCCTTGATCTCTTTGTATTGCTTCTCTGGATTGCGATTAGGCATAATGTTGAGATTTCCCCACATTATCTTTTATGTCTCCCTAACTTCTTCATTTTTTTCAGACTCCCAGGCCTTTAGTTCAGCCTCATCCAAGATGGAGTGTGTCCCACCTAACTGTAATTTTTTTTTTTTTTTTTTTTTTTTTTTTTTTTTTTTTTTTTTTTTTTTTTTTTTTTGCGGTACTGGGAATCGAACCCAGGCACATTCTACCTCTGAACTACACCCCCCAGTCCTATTTTGTAATTATTTTTGAAACAGGGTCTCACTAAGTTGCAGAGAGCCTCACTAAGTAGCTGAGGCTGGCCGTGAACCCGGATCCTCTGGTCTCAGCCTCTCAAGTACTGGGATTACAAGCATGTGCTACCATGTCTGACTTGTAATTTTAATGTTTCTACTATTATAATACTTGTAAATGTTCTATTTTTTCCTTTATATATACATTGGTCATTTTTTTTTACAGCTTATTAATTCTTGTTCATACTTTCAATATTTAATTAATTTTAAAAACACTTTATACATACTTGTATCTGAGAGGGCCAATAGTAGCCTTTGGGAGTCTGATTCTGTTTGTTTTTGTCAACTGAATTTCCTCATGGTGTCTTGTTTCCACATGTGTTTTGTTACTGATTTTGAGCTTATGTTTAATGAAACTTTATTTGTGGAAATTCTTTTGAGGTAAATTCCTCCAGAGAGGTTTTGTGTTTTCTTCTCTGAGAACTGCTGCCTTTAAAGCTCATCCTTACACAGAAATGTGAACGAGCCTCAAGCCGGTGTGGTGCTTCAGCTGCTCATGAGTCCTCTGGGGAGTGTTTCCTCCTCCATCCAGAACCAGCACGAATGCACGAATCCAGGGGCATTTCCTTGCTGACTGCCTTGGCAAGGCAGGTCCCTTCCCAGTCCCATTTACCAATGTATAGTTTTAGGGCCCTAGTTTTGGGCAGAAGCATCTCTCTAAGATTCAGCTTGCTTTCTTCCTCAGCCCCTGCATTTGACAGTTGTTTTCTCTTACTCATTGACACTGCTGTGGACAGCTGCTGGCCTCGCTCTCACTTGCCTTGCTAGTTTTATACCTCTCTCCAGTCTTTGAGCATTATGGTAGGAAAGGGAGCCTGTTGTGGTGGCCAGGTATGCAGGCTGTGTAGCTAAACTGCTCCACCTAAACCCTAATTGCTAGCTATTTACTGTTGGACATGTTTCTTTCCCTTTCTGTGCTTTTCTTTTCCCATATGATGTGGAGATGACAGCCTCACCTTGAAGGGTTATGAACATTTAAACTGCTAATGTATATAAAGTACTTAATACACAGGGGCAGATTCACACAGTATATGTTAACCTTCCTTATTTTTGCCTTCTAAGGATTTCTCTTGCTCACTTGCCAATTCAGCCATGCATTTTCATTCTTATTTTATCTATTATTATTATCATCATCATCATCATCATCATCATCATCATCATCATCAAACTGGTGCTGAGAGCTCAGAAAGATACCATGTATGTGAATATAAAGTTCTCTGCCACTGAGTTACATTTCCAGTCCCAGTGAATTTTTTTTTCCAGTACTGAGGATTGGACCCAGGGGCATTCTACCTCTGGGCTACACCCGCAGTTCTATTTTTTATTCTTTTGTTTTTGACACAGGTCTCACTAAGTTGCGGAGGGCCTCCCTAAGTATAGCTGAGGCTGGCTGGGAACCCAGATCCTCCGGTCTCGGGCTCCCAAGTACTACCAATGTATTTTGAAAAATAATATTTTAGTTGGACGTGATGATGCCTCATAATCTCATTACTTGGGAGGCTGAGACAGAGGATCGAAGGTTCAAGGATAGTGTGTAGTAACTTAGCAAGATCCTGAGCAATTTAGTGAGACTCTGTTTCAAAATAAAAAATAAAAAGGCACCCCGAGTTCAATTCCCAGTAACCCCCCCCAACACACACATAATCTAGCTAGCATTTTCTGTGTTTTGTAGAGAGGAAGTGTCATAACTGGTCTTCTGTATTATGCTGGTTTTATTTATTAATTGCACACCAGAAATAATCTTAAAAGCAGTTTTTCTTGTCTCTGGACACATTTCTAAAAAACGTACATGAAACATTTAGTATTTGCATCTACTAGCCATGTGTTCTCCTGGTGGAAGCTAAGAGACTTGTGTTTGTTTGGCTGGTGCTATTTCAGTGTACCTCTCACTTTCTTTTGCAGTATCCTGTGTGCTGAGTCAGTCACTACCTTTCACTTTGATACTCTGAACTTTGACTCCATGAAGTTCGGTGCCATCCACGCTCGTCGCCTCTCCACGGCCTCCTCGGTCACCAAACCTCCACACTTCATCCTCACCACTGACTGGGTGTGGTACTGGAACGATGAGTTTGGTTCTTGGCAGGAATATGGAAGACAAGTAAGTGAGAAGGGAAGAGGGTGGGTGTTCCATTGAGGATGGAGGCGCTCTTCCAGACACAAGCGTAAGGACTGTTAGATTGCCTTTGGTGAAGCTAAGGATCCCCACATCCCTAGATGACGCACTGGCTTTGGGGACACGAGCTAGGTAATGGCAGAAGTAGAGAATTAGGAGTTCCTTTCTACGAGTTTTCATCTTTTGCTTCCATCCCTGTTACCCTGCTTGGCAGAACCTGTACTTACTGTCTTGTTTACCAGAGCAGCTCTCAGGAGAGTTGTGTCCCATCCCTTCTGTGCCTCCCTTCCCTACTTCATACTGCTCCCTGGTGTCACCTTCCTCCCCTGTGATAGGACTGTCCATGTGGGCACATCTGGAATGTGGTGTGGATACCACCGGCATCATTTCTCACCACTGCAGGTGCTTGCTTTCATTAAGTCTGCTTTTCCTTCATAGGGTACAGTGCACCCTGTGACCACCATCAGCAGCACTGATGTGGAGAAGGCCTACCTGGCATTCTGCGCCCCAGGGGCTGATGCCCAGGCGTCTACCCTGAAGTTCCAGGCTGGAAAGCACAACTACGAGTTAGACTTCAAAGGTAACCCCTCCCCCAGCAAAATCTGGCCTGTGCAGGTGCAGCCTTCCATGTTAACCTGGGTCTAGGTGGTTCAGGAAAGAAGAGGAGGTTGTGCCTCTCCAGCACGGGAGGCAGAGCCTTCAGCAGATAAGGCTGAGCCTACAGGGTTGAGATGCACATGGGGGATATGAGGAGAGGACCTGAGGTGGGGGCAGGAGCCAAAGCAGAGGGACAGGCAGGGTCAGTGAGTGCATTGTTGCTGTCCTGATGGCCCCGAGTCCCTAACAAGGCCTGAGTGGCTCTGCTGTGCAGCGTCCACCTCATCTCTGCCTGGCGTGACTGTGTTACTGCGACATCTTTTTGGTAGGCACTTTTGGCTGTGGTAGGACACCAGCCAGGATAAACACATGATTAAAACTTTTAATTAAAAGTTCTGTGCTCATACTGTCCTTAAACTGGGTTGTAAGTGATTTGTCCTGGTTATCTTACCCAGCAGAAGTAGACAGACACCTTTGGTCAATTTCTCTGGTGGCCAGTTTGAGTTTTTTTTTTTTTTTAAGCTTCTCTTAAGCCATTTCCATGTGGACATAGCGGTCAAGCTCTGTTCAGTTTGGTTTTGCCTGTGTTTCACATTTTAGACTTGGAGTCCTTCTGAGTGTCCAGCGTTTTATGAGGGAATAGCTTTCCTCCCAACACAGTGTACTGCTTTTGCCATTTTTGTGGACCTTCATTCCCTGTGGAGGGGAGCAAAGTATCTTTGGTGAAACCTCTTTGGCTGCTTGCTTTTGGTCAGTAGGTTTTGTAGCACTGGTTTTGCTGGAGCAGGACTTATGCTCCCAATGTGCCCTTCAGAGGCATTTCTGTTCCCCAGTGGGATTGGCTCTGCTGGAGGGTGCCGGCATAGATGACACAGTTTGTGCTCCAGGGCTGATAGACACAAGTGTGTGGAAAGGCACAGTGAGAATGTGGAGATGATACACATCAGGACCGCCCTGGTCCTGTGCAGCTGTCACTGTCTAACTGCTGTTGACCACAGTTTGAAGTAGGTACTCTTTTTTTTTTGTGGTACTAGGGATTGAACTCAGGGGCGTTCTACCTCTGAGCTATACCCCCAACCCTATTTTTTTATTCTTTATTTTGAAATTGGGTCTCACTAAGTTGTGGAGTGCCTCACTAGGTAGCTGAGGTTGGCCGCGAACCCAGATCCTCCGGTCTCAGCCTCCCGAATGCTGGGATTACAAGCGTGTGCCACCACACCCGGCTTGAAGTAGGTACTCTTAAGTACCTGGAAAATATCAAAACAGAACAATAATGTCAGATGAAACCTTTATCATTCTCAACCTGGACATCATCCCCTAGGATGTAATAGGCTCTCAGGACGAGTTTGGGGAAGAGCACACACAGACAGTTAGAGCAGGTTCCCTGCAGTAGGACCTGCACTCATTTGGGTGGGTATAGTTGTTTTATTTCTTTAATTTTTTGGTAGATGATAGAATCCACAAAAGAAGTTTGAGGTGATTGGTTTTGCCCTTGTGATCTCACTACTTTGTATAATGAAAGCAAGTCTTAAAACTCTGCCACACATACTTATTAACTATGTATTAGCAAGCAATCAAGTACATTTAAAAAACATATAGTAGTCCAAATGACTTGTTCTGTAGGTTTGGGAAGACTTGACTCAGTCCTCTTAGGGACTCTTGTCACAAAAGATTCACTTAAGGCAAAAGCCAAGGTTCCAGAGGCAGAATTCTGACATCCTGTTAGCTGGCCTCAGACAGCAGACTCCCCCAAAGTCAGGGCTCATTCAGGAACAGAGCCACGTGAATCCTTTGCAAGGGCACATTAGGGAAGAGACCTCGCTTTGTCCATGGAAGAGCAGGGAGGTGTCTCATCCATATTTAGCCAGCCGCAGGCCAGTGAAAACTCACTTAGGATTCATCACAGATGGTTGAGGGGCTGATAAAAAGCCCATTTCAGTGCACCAGTGAGCACAGCATCAATGGAAGGTTGAGTGGCAGGTAACAAGGGCTCATGGAAGCTGCATTTGGGTCATGGACTCTGTATGGGAGTGTGGGTGGCCGTATCAGGGGCACCTCCTTGGTTTGTCATACAGCGTAGTTATCCAAGTGCAGCAGTGTAAACTCAGACATCTATAATTCTTAATATTAAAATCTTAAAATGGAAATAAAATTGCTTTTGTATTCTAAATGTGGAAAGTAGGACTTGACAGCATTTTCCTTCTGGGTGGGACATATACTCTAACTTCTAGGTATTCGTCATTTTTCAACTCAAGGGGTGGGCATCCCCTCTTTCTGTCCCCTGTCCTCAGGATGAATATGATATCCTTGAAGCTGGAGCAGCAAGGATACTGTTTATTAAAAGTGGTATAGGTTTTAAAAGATAATTACTGCTGTAGAGTCAGTTTAATCAAACTAAAAAAGGTTGTAAGAAAATTATTGTATTAACTTTAAATCCCACTAACTCAAGACATAATAATTTGGTCTCAGACTGGGCTAAAGCTATTTTATATTCAAGCTGGGAAGAATTGCTAAGCAAAAATAATAGTTTAAACAAGATTGGAAGGAACAATTTAAAAGCACTCATGTATAATTGATATGTCAATTACTAATCATTCCTCTATTCATTAAACCCAGCTTCCTAAGGATACCTATTTTCTTTATAAATATTTGAAATGTATAAAACTGCCTTATTTTTAAGACTAGTTCTGGCTCTTAACACATTTGGATTAGCTTTTCAACCCATTTAATTTGTGTTTATAAAACATTGCTGTCTTGTGTGTATGTGTGTGTGTGTTTTCATTGGCTATGTTTTTTTTTTTTTCAGCCTTTGTTCAGAAAAACCTAGTTTATGGCACCACCAGAAAGGTTTGCCGAAGACCCAAATATGTGTCTCCCCAGGAAGTGAAGATGAAGCAGACCTGGTAGGTTGCATGGGGCGCTCACCAGTGGTGTGTTACCAGTTGGGGTGTGCTCTGCTGCAAGGAACAGAAGGCCTCCATCAGACAGCATGCAGGGACTGAGAGGCATGTGTACCTAAACGCTCTTGCATGCGACTGGCATTCAGACTTACTAGTTGGGAAAGTGAGCCAGAGTGAGAATCACCCTGTGGGTAGATGACGACATGAAGACGAGGCTGTCTGTGGGGATGTGCAAGCCTGGCTAGACTTGAGGCTGGCCCATTGGCTTGTCTTTACGGTGTAACAGTTGTAGACCTGCATGTTTTAAAATGTTGACATAATGATGGAATTAGACTAATAAAAACCCATATATTTCAATTTTGAATATCAAGGAATTCCTAAATACCTGAAACAGGTATTAGTCATTAATGGGCCATTTTCATCCCAGGGTGGGTTTCCTTAGGTCACAGCATGACTGCCAGGAGCCTCAGAGTTCCCAAACTTACTTGGCTTAGTTTGGGTTTGCCAGAGCTGATGCTGGCACTTTGGCCATTGTTGGTATTAACCACCAACAGAGTCCTTTAGCCTGAGAAGTCAGACTGTTTTAGGGGAGACAGTGTCTCTGTGGGCACCTTTAAGACTTTAGAGGTGGATTTTAGTGGTTGTGTTTATGAATCACAGAAAGGTCATTTAAAAAGTTGTGGGACTGGGTGCAGTGGTGCATGTCTGTAATACCAGTTACTTGGGAGGCTGAGGCAGGATGATTGTAAATTTGAGGCCAGCTTGGGAAATTTAGTAGACTTTGTCTTAAAAGTAAAAAGGACTGGGAGTGCAGATCAGTAGAAGAGCACCCCGGGATTCAATCCCTAGTACCAAAAAAACAAAATTGGGGATTTCAGTATGGCTGAGTGTTAGAGCCCTTGTCTATCATATGCAAGGCTCTAGGCTCAGACCCATCACTGCAGAAAATAAGTAAATGGAAATAGAATTGTTACAGGCAAGAAGAAAAATGTATTATAAATACAAGAACCAGCAGCACCTTGTGACTCAGGTCCAACACAGTAACTTCCTGGGAACCCACCTTTTTTCTTTCTTTTTTTTTTTTTTTTTTCAGTACTGAGGATTGAACGAACCCAGGGGCATTCTACCCCAGAGCTATACCTCCAGTTTTGTTTTTTATTCTTTATTTTGGAACAGGGTTTAAGTTGCAGAGAGCCTCACTAGGTAGCTGAGGCTGGCCATGAACCCAGATCCTCCCATCTCAGCATCCCAAGTACTGGGATTACAAGCGTATGTTACCATGCCCGGCCCTTCTTTTCCTTTTTTAATTAAAAAAAAGTTTGTTTTCTTTCTGTGCTGGGGATTGATCTCAGGGGCATCTACCTCAGCTACATCCCAGCCCTTATTTTTTATTTTGAAATACGATGTTGCTAAATTGCTGAGGCTGGCCTTCGAACCTTTGATCCTCTGACTCAGCCTCCCAAGTACTGTGATTACAGGTCTATGCCCCCATGCTTGGGTTTAATTTAAAATTTTGACTACAGTGCTGGGTGTGGTGGTGCACACTTGTAATTCCAGTACATGGGAGGCTGAGACAGGAGGATTGCAGGTTCGTGGCCAGCCTCAGCTACTTAGTGAGGCCCTGTTTCAAAATAAAGAATAAAAAATAGGGCTGGGAGTGTAGCTCAGAGGAAGAATGCCCCTGATTTCAATCCTCAGTACAGAAAAAAAAATTTTTTTGACTACAGGTAAAACACATATAAAAGTCAAAACTATATAATTTTATACTCAGTAGTCTGTGTTGTCTCTGCAGTGTTCCCACTGTGGTAAACATTTTCATTAGTTTTTAGTTTCTCTTACATTTCTCTTTGCAAAAATAAGCAAATGTATATACATGTAAACACGAGTATATGCCTCCTCTTCTTGTACAGAAGGTAACCTGTTGTATGTACTGTTCTGTGCTTTTGTGTTTGTACTTAAAAATAGATACTGATAAATACTCTGTTTCAATTCATTGAGGGCCTCTTAAATCTGCTTCTGCTTTGGTGGTTCTCTACTATGCATGTAACGTGGCTTTATTTAATGTCTTTCTGATGCTTGTGTTGTTTTCAGTCTTTTGCTATCACACTGTATAATGTCATAAGGAACCATCTGGTGTATAAGCTGTTTCAATTTTGAGTTAGATGGTCAGGTCAGAGTTTTAGAAGGTAAATCAAGTTATTTATTTTTTTAATGGACTTGAAGGCCTGAGTACTCCCACACTGATGCATGAGATTGGTTCTGTTCTGTCCTAGCTGGCTAGAGCTCCCCTTAGTTCTGTTTTCTGTATCTCAACTTCTTCCCCATCTCTGCGCACTGGGCTACATTCTGGATAATTTGATTTCACATATCTTTTCAGTTCATTGCTCTCTTAAGATTGAGCTTTTACTGTCAAGTAGTCTACTTTTCATTTCTAGAATTTTATTTTATTTTTTTTTTGTTTTTTTTTTTTTCCTTCCAGGTCTTTTTATGGTCTCCTTGTATGTGTTTTTGTTGTTGTTGATTTATTTTTGGTATTGGGGATTGAACCCTGTGCCATTCTACCTCTGTGCTACACCCCTTTCCCCATTTTCTATTTATTTTTGTGATACTAGGCATTGAACCCAGGGCCATTCTACTTCTGAGCTATACCTCCAGCCCTATTTTTTTTATCTTTATTTTGAAACAGGATCTCACTAAGTTGTGGAGGGCCCAGCTGAGCCTGGTCGCAAACTTGTGATCCTCCTATCTCAGCCTCCTAAGTACTGGGATTACAAGTGTGCATTACCATGCCTGGCTTATTTTTTATTTTGAAACAGGTCTCACTAAGTCACTAAGGGCCTTACTAAGTTACTGAGGCTGTCCTTGAACCTGCAATACTTCTGTCTCAGCCTCCCAAGTTACTGGGATTACAGATGTACACTACTGAGCCTGGCTTCTTTGCATATGTTTTTAAAGTTTGCCTTTTATTTCTTTAAACAGAGGAAAAGTGATTTATTATCTGCCTGATAATTTTGTCATTTTAAGTTTTGGGGGCATGTGTTCTGGCTGATTCTTGCTAATGGGACCTTGCTTTTAGTTATTTTATTTTTTTGCGGTACTGGGGATTGAACTCAGGGGCATTTTACCTCCGAGCTATACCCCCAGCCCTATTTTTTATTCTTTATTTTGAAACCGAGTCTCACTAAGTTGTGGAGGGCCTCACTAGGTAGCTGAGGCTGGCCGCGAGCCCAGATCCTCCGGTCTCAGCCTCCCGAATGCTGGGATTACAAGCGTGCACCACCATGCCCGGCTTTGCTTAGTTATTTTAAACTGTGCTATTTTGCTAGGAAAGTTACTTGTGGGAGTTCTTTGAGGCTTAGGATGAAAGGACATAGCTCATGCCAGCAGAAACAGAAGGTAGATTTGTTGTAGGAAGCACAGTGCATTCTGAAATGTAAGGGGAATGATTTGGAATTATAGTTTCACAGTTCTGTTCTAAAACTCTTCGAGCCATATGTCTTTTAGAACTGCTTTTATTTATCTTTATTTTTAGAAAGGTAATGTGCTTGTATTATGTGATACCCTATAATTTAGCACATTGATATTTCTACAGTAAAAACTATGCTTTGTCACTTTAAGAAGGATAGCTACAGGCCACACATAGTTTCCTACCAGTTTAAGTTGAATTCTGCCAAATGAAACCCATGTTTTGGTGCCAGTTTTAAGTTTTTTGTTTTTATACGTTGATTACATGTCATTAAAGCTTTATTAAAAATAAATCTCTGGTACCCTGAGGTTAAGGACTGTGCCTCAAGGCCATGGCCTGTGTGTTTCTTCACTCACGCCTCTCTCCCTTCTGTGCGGTAGTGGGAGCACAGGTGAGAAGTCTACCTCACAGGACTGCCTTTTGGGGTTTGGCCATGTTGGCAGATAAAAGTGCTCGTACGCCGTGGCTGTTGGGTTGACGTGCTTCCTCACCTTCTACCTGCTTTTAAAATATCATGACTGGTGAAGTTGGCTAGTGGAGACCACCTGCAATAGATTGCTCGTGTTGAAGGGTAACATGTCTAAGTGGTTTTGTTTACATTTCATAGCAGTGTGAAGTTTCAAGGCCCCAAAAGCATTCCAGACTATTGGGATCCCTCAGCCCTGCCAGACCCGGGCTTTCAGGTATGGGGCTCTTGCTGCTTGGGGCTGTAGTGATGAGTGAGTGTGGACAGGCTGCACTGTAAAGCTGTGGCTCTTGGGGATGGGAGGGCACAGGAGTGTGCAGGCTTCTTGTTTTTGCAGGTCCTAGGGGTTTTAAAGCCAGATGACCACCCAGGAGATGTCTGGCTCTGAGGGGAGAGGATGCAGTGTGGAAGGGGGAGAATAAAGTGTGAAGTTTGCTAGGAAGGGCAGAAATAAGGAGCGCCTGAGCTGGGCTTAGCCAGTAAGAATCAGTATTACTATAAGGAAGAAAAGGAAAAAAAAACAGGAGGAGGACACACTTGTCCAGCATGACAAGTCCAATCCTGGGAGGACTTCCCTCATCGGACTTAAATCACATGCAGACCCCAGAAGTACAAGCTCCTGTATCAACAGCAGATCTTGTAGGCATGTAGTCTACCCTTTGTCTTTGGCCTGTGTGGGATACAAAAGAAGAGCAGGGATATCCTGGGGACACCCAGAATGTCTGGCTCAAGTATCATGTGCCTGTCTTTTGGGCTGCTTTTACAGTGAACAGGAGTTAAATAAGTATAATCTGTAAATATCTCAATCCTGGAGAGACCACCTCTCAGGGGAAGGGAAATTGGTTGTCACCAGCTGCTTTCTTGTTTCTGCAATTCTAGCAGTTCCCACCAGCCCTGGAAAGGGATTCATCTACATTCTGCATTTTGACAATAACATATTAAAAATACTTTCTCCTTGCAGAAGATCACCCTCAGCTCTTCCTCAGATGAGTATCAAAAAGTCTGCAACCTGTTCAACCGTACACTACCTTTCTACTCTGTTCAGAAGATCGAACGAGTGCAGAACCTGGCCCTGTGGGAAGTCTACCAGTGGTGTGTGGGGCTTCCTCTTGGGCTGGCGGCTCTTTCCCCTCACCCTGCTAGCTGCTTATCAACACACCACCCTCAGCCTCCAGGACAACCAGACAGCAGCACTGCTTACCCAGTGTCTGCTCTCCTCCTCATCTTTGTCCTCATCCTCAGGGCTGTGTGGTGGCATAGCCCATTGCAGAGTTGAGACAGAGGCTTCCTGAGCTTAGGTCTCCTTTCTCTTATGACTGTTAGCAAATGCAGCCCCCACCCTTGTCCATTCTGCCTCCCTGAACATGGATGGGATGGGGTGGGACAGCCCACCTGTATGCTTAGCCCCAGGAACTTGAAGTTATGGCCAGAAAATATGGGTCTCATTTCTGTACACAACAACTGGCATGTTGTGGGGCACCCCTGCACTTCCCTGCAGGAGACACAAATCTACAGCAGGTCTTCCTGGCAGGCTGGGACAGGTAGATTTGTCCCCACATGGGTCTGGGGCAGTGTCATCTGCACCCTGCATGGTAATAGTCACAGAGAGGGGCAGGGTGGGCGCCTACTGAAGCCTCACAGATTTCCTCCATTTCCCGGGCTCAGCTCTACTCAGGAGCAGGGTCACCCCATTGCCAAGGACTGGTCTGCTCTGGAGCTGGAGCTATGGACGGAGAAGTTTCCCTTCTGCTCTTTGCCTGGGACTTTGTTCCACCTGCTTTCCCATTCCTTGGCCTGTGGCAGGAGCCTTTCTGGCCTGGCCAGGGCAGCCCATGACCCTTGTGTCCTGGTTGTGTGACACTTCTGTTATTTTGGCAGAATTCGTATTCATGGCTTCAGTAGGTATATTGGGTGGATTGCACCCTCTGCCCTAACACATGACCTTCTGTGCTTCTAGGCAAAAAGGGCAAATGCAGAAGCAAAATGAGGGGAAGGAAGTCGATGAGAGGCAGCTGTTCCACGGCACTGGTACCAACTTCGTGGATGCCATTTGCCAGCAGAACTTTGACTGGCGGGTCTGTGGTCTTCACGGCACTTCCTATGGCAAGGGTAAGTCCCAGAAGGCCTCAGCCCGCCTGCCCTGCCTCGTCCCTGGGCAGGAGCCCCTACTGAGGGCAGCCCTCCCTGGCGAGGGGAGGCCCTGGGAGGTAGTGAGGGAACTGGAAGAGGAGGGGGACACCTTCCTACGTCGATGAGGCCACCAGACTATGCCTTCATGGTGTCTAGGATAGAAACCTGAAAACCTTGGATGCACTCATGTAAACATCATTTTAGTTGTGTGAGTTATCTGTTCTATCTCTTAGTTATTTTTAAACTTCATTGGAAATAATGTCAAACTCACAGGGAGGAGTTATATATAACAATTCCCTCATAAATCTTAGCTACATTCATCAGTTTTAATGTTTTGCCACATTGGCGTTATCTCCTCTCCTCCTGTGTTTTTCTGAACTGTTTGCAGGTAGGTGGCATATATCGTATCCCTTCACCCTTTAACCCTTCCTAGGAGGGATCTCTTCCACAGCCATAGTGTAGTTACCAAAGTTAGGTAATAACCAGCAGCCCACATTCTACATCTAGTGATTATCCGTGGGGAAGTTTCAGTCCAGTGCACCAATGGTTGTAGGGTCCAGATGGATGAGATCCAGTGGTGGGTTTGTGAAGCCCATTGCACAGGTGGCAGCTTTCAGCTCAGGTGCCCATTTGACAAGGTTCATAGTTGCATAGGTTGGACTGCTTACAGAGTAGCTCTGTCCGTGGGATCCCGCTCACTTTCCCTGCCAACCCTAGAAGGTGGGACTGAGGAATCTGAGGTTCAGGGGTTAAGTAGTGACATGCTTAGAGGCCTTAGGTTTCTGATGGATTCAGAACCGAAAGGAGTTTTCTTTCTGAGTTAGGTGACTCCTCTGATTCCTTGCCAGATGGAAGGGCATTGAAGACATTGATGTATGTCCCTTCCTGAGGGAGAAGGTAGAGAACTGGGAGAAGAGGAAAGGAGAGAGAGATGGGGATGAGTGAACGGAGACTGCGGGCATTGCCCATTCCCAGGCCACCGTTGGCCAGTGGGATTCTGCCTCCCCCTTTCTCAGCTGCAGGCCTGCTTTCTCGGTGCCCAGCAGAGCCCATGTGTGTCATTTCAGGGAGCTACTTCGCCCGAGATGCTGCCTATTCCCATCATTACAGCAAATCTGACACGCAGACCCACATGATGTTCCTGGCCCGGGTGCTGGTGGGCGACTTCGTCAGGGGCAACACTGCCTTCGTCCGCCCCCCAGCCAAGGAAGGCCAGATCAACACTTTCTATGACAGCTGTGTGAACAGTGTGTCCGACCCAACCATCTTCGTGGTCTTCGAGAAGCACCAGGTCTACCCTGAGTACCTGATCCAGTACTCCACCTCCTCCAAGACCCAGGTCGGGGGCTCATTCCTCTTCACCCTGGGCTCCCTGTTTGGCAGCCGGCAGTGAACGTGGCCGTGGTGCTTTAGGCCTTTCCTGTTCACCTGCTTGGAAGCTGTTTCAGGTGTTGTTTTTTTAAAAACAAAACTTTTAATGAACTGTTGTTTTATGACTTCTCAATGAAGTTACATTCTTAATTCCTTGCTGGTAACAGTTTTCGCTTTTACGACACTTTTGGGCTTGCTTGTGGATTCTTTAGTGGTGATTGTGGGTGAGCCCGGTTTTGCTTTTTAATAATGGTTAATGTTGGATTTGTTACTCTTTGCTGACTTTGCTGCTTATTGGCACCAGGCCTAGGGTTTATAGATGGTGTTTTATGGATTTGTTTTAATTGCTAAGAGTTTCTATCTCTCAGTCATTCCATTTTTCAGGGTCTTATGGCCTCTGTTTTGCCTTGTCAGAGACGGGGAGGAGAAGCCACGACCCGTCTAGTGCAGCACGTCACTTCCACCTGCTGCCCTGGCACTAACCCAGGCAGCTATCTGACGGCTGCTCTTAGGCTCTGGTGTTGGTTGACGTGTGTCACATTTTGTGTCATCGGGTCCCTGCTGTTTTTCCTTGTTACGGTAGGGTGGGCAGTCATGCAGAGGAAGCACAGCCACCCTGGCAGGAGTGGATTAGTGCTCCCTCAACCCTGGACCTGGCCTGTGAGTGCCTGTACCTGCATCCCTTAAGCATACTGGACACCCTCCAAGTGTGGGGTTTATGTCCCCATGAGGTTAAATACCTGTGCTGCCAATGTCATGCAAGAGTATGGAAATAAAAATATTTATCTGAAATGAACGAAGACTGGAGCTCGTTCTTTAGTGTCTATTTATTGAGTACCTGTTGTGAGTAGCAGGCATTTTTCTGAGTGTTGGGGGTTGTTTTAGTCCTATGGGCTGCTATAAACAAAATATCACGGACCGGAGGCTTCTAAACAACAGGCATTTAGTGCTTACAGTTGTGGAGCCGGGAAGTCCAGGATCAAGGTGTCTGGGAAGGACTCATTTCTCATAGGAGGCACTTCTCACTGTAATCTTGCTTGGTAGAGGGGTCTCTCGTGGGCTTTTTATTACAAGGGCACTAATTTCATCCACAAGGGCTCTTCTCTGAAGACCTAATGATCTCCTAAAGACCTCCCTGCGCAATACCATCACCTTTGTGGCATGATTGAACTCAGGGGCGTTCTATCTCTGAGCTACACCCCTAGCCCTATTTTTTATTCTTTATTTTGAAACAGGGTCTCACTAAGTTGCGAAGTGCCTCACTAGGTAGCCGAGGCTGGCCGGGAACTCGTATCCTCCGGTCTCAGCCTCCCAAATGCTGGGATTACAAGCGTGCGCCACCACACCGGGCTTCGTGGCATGATTTAACATGAATTTTGGGGGAGAAACAATGTGCAAACCATAGCAGGGATGTGACGGAGCTGACGGCCTCAGCCTCAGTAGGGCTGTGTATGGATTTATGAAGCTGAAGGTTTGGGTCTCACTTGATGGATCCCCTTCTAAGGCCCTAGGAGGGAGCCTAGCAATAGGCACGATTGTTTTGGTAAAATTGGCAAAGGTACACATTTGTATTTTTATTTTTCCCAGTTTTTAGAGGATCTCAGCCTCGCAAAACCCAGGTTTACCCTTGAATAACGTGTGTCATGGACACAGTGTGCTCTGTTTGTGCTTGTGTGTGTGCGCGTGTGTGCTCCACATGCCGTGGTTTACAGGCACCTCATTCCTGGGTGCTGGCCAGTTCTGGCCCAGTTGGCAGACTTGATGCTTCTTTAGTTGATCTGTCCTGTGGGTTCAGATCCAAGGCTATTTAATTAGTGTTCCATCTTTGGAGTGATCTTAAACCTTTCACAGGTAAGTGTAATTGTGACCAAGTCAGAGAAGAACCGAGTTAAATGGCCAGGAAAACAAGCAGCAGTATAACTGTACCCACCAAGGTGGCTAGACACATGACTGTATGGTAGGATCCCCAGGCCCACACCATGCCCCACATTCTGGCTAGTCCTGAAAGCCCATTGCTACTCGATAGACACATTGGCTTGTACAATAGTGGGAGGGGTCAGAACCATCACATCAGACACTTGGCTTCTTAGTGTTGAACATAAACATGCTCCTGAGCCGGGGAGCAGTGGGAAGCAGAGCAGCTCATTGGGAAGAGTGGGGGTGGGAGGTGGTCAGATGCTCCAGGAAGGCCAGGTGAGCTATGAGGGACGCAGAGGCCAGTGGGTTTAGGGACCTTGAGAAAGCAAATGAGGAAGAGCACTGCTGGGCTGCCAGTGCTGGAGAGGGTCCACACGGGGAGCTGTCTGGAGGGGGCCAGGGAGCTGTTCTGTGGGTGTTGGAAGGAGCCAGGGTGGCAGCAACTCTTGAGGTGTCCAGTGCCGAGGCGCAGTGAGGTCCAGGGCAGGGCGAGTGTATGTGACCGGCCACCAGCGTTCACGAGGACCCTGTGGGGATACAGTGAGAGGTTTTGGAGGCTCCTTGAGCGCAGTTCCTGCTGTTGCCTGCTCCATCATGGCTGGTTCTGGGTGTGCGCTGTGGGGTTTAAGCAGGGCTGGGGATTATGGGGTTCAAATGTGAAAGGGCTGGAGTCCAGTGATTCTGGCACATTTGCTGTGTGAAGTTTGTGACCGCTTGGACATGGGGGGCCAGATGAAGCAGATGGGCCAGTGAGTGCAGGGCCAGAGGTCAACTGGAGGCTTCAGTTGGGGGGACTGTGCTCCCAGGAGGGAGCGGGGTGCTCAGCTGGGCCCATCTGCAGGCTGAGGTTCTACTGTGGCTGGGGGGTGGTTGGGGCCTGGGGTGGAGAGAGAGGCAGGCAGGTCCTCAGGAATGTATGATACTCTGCAGTGAGTCTGAACCCCAGGGCGGTACCGTGAGTACTTCATGCCATTAACAGGAAACATTTGTGTCTTTCCACAGTGTCAGAATTTATTAAATAAATTACAATCACTTCACAAGCTACATCACTTTCAGTGGTTGTAATTCTCCAAGCTCTCCTGGGTCACTTGGTCATCATAAACTGAGCAGTCACAGGTTCTTTAATTTTGATCTTAACTACTAATATCTAGAACACACAAGTCACACATCACACTTCACATAGTGATACAGGTTACAGAAGGGCTAAGAAAGGGTTAAGGTGGACACAGTGTTCTAGAGTCTGCACTGGGAGCACAGCAGAGCAGATACAGACCCTAGAGAGTCACTACGGGGGTCCAGTGGGGCAGGAAGTGGCCGGAGAACTTGATCAGGAGCTGTTAGAGCAGGGCACTATCCTAGGCTGGGGTCCCCACGTCAAGCAGGGAGATGGAGCCTCGCTGAGGTGTGTCACCTGTCGGCCTGGCGATGCTCACCTGATGGTCTGATGACATGCTTCGTCCCACCCTCTTAGGTGCCTCTCCTTTTATGGGTTTCAGGTGAGGGGATTACTTGTGGTGGGACCCATGTACTCCTGGGCCTGGCTTTTCTGATAGGGGTTTGATGCGCCCAGGCGGCCCTGTGCTTTTTGATTTGATAAGTTCACAATGGTCCTTCTTAGAAGCACAATGAATTGATTTATCAGTTTGTGCCTGATGGCTGTGCTGGGCGGGTGGCGGTTGTCCAACTTGTGTACAAGTAAGATGTAGGGTCATTCTGCCTCAGCACTGTGCTCAAAAGGGAGTCGCTCAGGGCAAGCTGCTGCTGTGTAGAGTGGTCGCTCAGAGTCAGGCGCAGCCTGCAGTCCGCTGCTGTATTCATCAGGGGTCACTCTGAGGGGCACAGCCTGCTCTCCACAGCCTGGCAGAGTCCCGGTCACGGAGGGCAGGTGACGGTGACAGTGTGTGGCAAGGGCCGTGTGACAGGCTCACGTGGGGCTCGGGCAGTGGAGGCAGTGGTGGCTCGTAGGGCTGGGAAAGTGCGGGTTGAGGCTGCCTCCCTTTCTCCAAGGAGGCCAGAGAGTGCGAGAAGGGGGCTCTCTAGGGGAGCTTTGGGGTGCCAGAGCGGGGGCTCAGGGCAGAAGGGACTGCTGGAGGACGCAGTCACAGCGTCACAAATGTGGACATCTGTTGAGCCGGCTCTCCTGAAACACCCAGATTTTTTACAGGTGGGCCATAGGCGTACCGGTGTCACACAGAGGTCTCATGGAGTCCTATAGGGTTGATCTCTGTATGACATTCAGCCCCTTGAAGCGGCTCAGATTTCAAATGGAGGAAGGGATCTTTGCACTATCCCTGTTTTACAAGCCAGAAAACAGGCTGGGAGGTGAGAAGGCCAGCCGCCACGGCCACACAGCCAAGGGGGGGGGTCGGGGGGCAGCTCAAGCCAACCGGCGAGCGCTGTGTTGAGAGGGATACAGGGCAAGGTCTCGTGGAAGCCCGGTGCAGTCCTGCCGCTCCTGCCACATGAGTTGGTGCTGGTGGGAACTGTGGGATTTAAGCAGGGCTGGGGACCTTGGGGATCCAGAGATTCTAGGACCTGGACACAGAAGGCCAACCATTACTTTTACTAAAATTCCCCTCTATATTTTGATTCTGTGATCAAAATGAAGAGACTTGATACTCTTTGAAAGGACATTTTAGCCCGCATCACTCTTCTGTCCATAGGAACTTAGCATTGAGTTGGTATGACCCTGACCTACGAGAAAAGCGTAAGAAAGCTTTGGAGTGCTTCCGAGTTTGAGCAGGTGCTAAATGTCATTCTCTGAAGCTCTGCACTGCACGAGAAGCTGAGAAAGCTCGACGCTGGCACCACTGGGACAGGCTCACCTGCGTGTCCTCGTGTCCCCTGCGTTGTAGAATCCTTCCATTCTGAGGCCAGGACTTCCTCATGTTCTGGCCATTTTTGTCACAACTGCATTTCCACTTATTTATCCACAATCCCTCACTTACAGAGATCACTGGCTTAAACCCCAGTGGCAAGGTCAAAACTAAGTGCAACAAACATTTATTAAGCATTTAGGAAATGCTACGTGAATAACCTCTTTTATGTTACATGCCAGGCACCCTTTCAATGACTCCAGTGATTTTTTTTTTTTTTTCTTTTTGTGGTACCGGGGATTGAACTCAGGGCATTCTACCTCCGAGTTATACCCCCAGCTCTTTTTTAGTCTTTATTTTGAAACAGGGTCTCACTTAGTTGTGGAGGGCCTCACTAAGTAGCTGAGGCTGGCCATGAACCCGGATCCTCCGGTTTCAGCCTTCTGGGATTACAAATGTGCGCCACCACACCCGGCTCCAGCGATTTTTTTTTTTTTTGTGGTACTGGGGATTGAACTCGGGGGCATTCTACCTCTGAGCTACACCCCCAGCCCTATTTTTTATTCTTTATTTTGAAACCGGGTCTCACTAAGTTTTGGAGTGCCTCACTAGGTAGCTGAGGCTGGCCTCGAACCCGGATCCTCTGGTCTCAGCCTCCCGAATGCTGGGATTACAAGCGTGCGCCACCACGCCCGGCTCCAGCGATTTTTTTTTTAAACATTTGCATTTCCACATAAGAGTTTTCTTTGAATTTAGGGCTGTTTTCATAACACGGGTTTGCAGATACCATAGCCACGAGACTCCTTCCCTGGGAGCCTTCTCTGTCAGCGGGATACAATCTTGATGTAGACGCCATTTTTTGGACTTAGGGCAGACTTGGATTCTAGTTGCAGTGGTACCTAAGAGAGAGGAAATTAAATGTTGTCAAGGTTAACCATACACAGGAACATTTCCTTGGAACTGGCTTTGTAAAACTTCCTCGAGAAGCCAGCAAAGGTGCTTCTCGTGGACTGGCATGGGGCCCCAGCAGCACACTGCTAATACAATAAAAGCAACAGCCTCCTTTCCCAGGTGAATGAAATGCCACAGGTGAAGAGCACATCTGGCCCTGCATTTATCCACTGGAGAAAGCTGGGTAAGGTGTATGAGCATCTCACTTTGCAAATGAAGAAACGGAGGTTCAGGGAGGCCAAGTAACTTGTCAGGGGTCACACGGCCACCAGAGGTGGACAGCAGAGTTTCCCACCACTCTCGGCCACCACTGCCATCCCCTCGGCTCCGGCCCTCCCCTTGGGAGTGTGGCTCTGGGCTCTTCCCTGCTCAGCCGTGCCGTGGGCTGGACTCCCTGACACGCAGGAAGCTCCCCTATGTGCAGCTTCAAAGGCAGAGGCCAGGATGGGCTGGGGCCTCGGAGGATAATTAAGAATCTGCTTTTCCCGGCTCATGCAACTTCTGTGAGGGTGTGTCACATGGGAGACCAAGAAACAAGATGGTCAGCAGCTGGGAAGGGCGTTCCAGATGCGGCTGTGCAAACCAGGGACTGGTTTTGATGCAATTTGATTATAATTAAAACGTAAATAGCCACCTGTGGCTAGAGGCACAGCATAGGTCGACACAAACTTGAAACAGGAATTCAGAAAAAGGAGAGGTGGGTCTGGTGGGCAAAATCAGGGAGGACTTCCTGGGGAGGGGCTGGAGAGGGGCTGGAGGGAGGCGGGGTGACATCGCAGCGGGCAGCAGTCTGAGCAGACAAGGAAGAGAGGGAAGTTGGGGTGGGGACTGCAGTGTGGGCTCAGCCCCGTCTTGGATTCAGAATGTCTTCTCCCTGGATCCGGCAGGCTCCGGGGACTCATGGCTGGTTCTTGAGCTGGGAGGTGTAAGTAGTGTTCTGGGACACTGGTCTGCACATTTGGGTCTGACAAGTCCCCAAAGGAAGTACTGTGCCCTGGACTGCTGAGGCAGTCAGAGTCGGGTCCCTCTCTGTCCTTCATCTCTTTGGTTGGCCCCTGCCTGGCCCCAGCCCTGGTCATTTTCACCCACAGCACCTTCATGTCTGTGTCCCCTGACTGGACCAGCCTGTCCCAGTGTCTCTGTCTGCGGCACCAGCAGTCTGAATCCAGTCACTGTGTCCCTGCTGGCCCCTTCAGCCCTCCTGTCCAGCCTGCAGCTGTGCAGACGGGCTCCTGGTAGCAGGACCAGCGTGACGCAGGTGTGGAGCAGAGCAGGGCCGGGCTGCCTGGGGAGCAGCTGGCCCTGTGCAGAGGGCAGCTGGAGCAGGAGGAGGGTTGGGGAGTGAGCAGGATCTGGGCTCGAAACCACCTTCTTTACTTTTCGGCTATTCGTCCATGCATGAATGTTTGTTGAATGAAGGAATGAGAGCCTGCTGTGGGTCTGTCAGTCAGCTGGATGCCGGTGGATCCAACAATGAACGCAACAGGGTTGCTCCCTGCCCTTGCTGAGCCTGCAGTCCAGCTGTGTGACTTCAGGCAGGTAATTTAACCTCTGGGCTTCGGTTCCTCATCTGAAGCATGGAAATGATAAAGCCTACCCTGAAAGGTGGTGATTTAAACTCCCTGGCCTACCTCGGGGCCCCGAGTGTGGGTGTGAGGGCAGGCAGGCCGGGAAGATGGTGGAGTTTCAGGTGGTCCCTCATGGCTAAGTGAGGGGAGGGTCACTTCCCTGGGACTTTAGGAACGACAGGGTATGTTGGGCCACCTGTGTGTCACTGCCAGGGCTGGAGGGGACAGCAGTGACTGCCCGCACGGTGGGAGAGCACCCTCCAAGGGGCTGGAGTCTCTGCATCTCCTCCAAGCAGAGGAGGACCTCAGGGGATCGGGGAGGATGCACCATGCACCCCAAACTCTTCCAAGACGGCACCTTTCACAACCATGCACGCCATTGCCCGGCTTCAGCGAAGTGAGGCCCAGCCTTGCTACTGAGAGCACAGTAAGTGCTGGCCGAGCATCCCGGGTCTTACAGTATGAGGCGGAGGAGGGCTTGTTTGCTGACCCACTGTGTGCAGAGCGGGGGCGACCCCCGGCCCCGGTCCCCACACTTCACCTGAGTCTCGGGGCAGGCTTCGAAGCGGAACTTTCGCAGGACATGGAGCAGCATCAACTTGATCTCCAACAGCCCCAGCCGCACCCCGAGGCAGCTCCGGGGGCCAGCCCCGAAGGGCAGGTACGTGAAGGGCCGCCGCAGCCTCTGGGCCTCCGCAGAGAACCTGAGGGTCAATGCAAAAGTCAGCGTTGGCTGAATACCTGCCCCTTCCCTCATTCTCGCTTTGCAGCCCCTTCGTCTCAGCCCCGTCTGCACATGGGGGCAAACCCTGCAGGGCCACAGGACTGTCCCCAAGGCTCCTGATCCCTGCACCTCACTCCTGAGCTCCGACTCCTGTTCTGTGCTGGCCCAAAGGTCCTGCCCAGTCCAGAGAATCACCTGGAACATCCACACCTCCCCGCTTCTCACAGATTCTGCGTCGTCAGTGAGCCCAGAATCCAAGCCGAAATGAAGTCCAGGCAGCCGGCCACCCCAAGCCCTAGGACCTGCGACCACAGCTGGACCTGGGCCCATGGCTCCACCTTCCCCGTCAGCCAGCGGGTGATGGGTGACACACAGCGCCCACTTCTTCCTTCCCCCCTCAGGACAGTCCCCGGGCCCGCACTCCTCCCCGCCCTCCCAGGGGCCCAGCCCTGCTGTCTCTCCGCGCCTCCCCACCCACTCGAGCCACTGGGGGATGCAGCATTTGGCAACAGGCCCTCAGAGTCGCCGAATCTGCTACCCAGTCGCAGTGCTTGCCACAGGGGTCTCGTAACAGTGGAGCCAGGTGACGTTTGCCACGTGTGACAGCCGTCATGCTGTCACTGCTCTGGACTTCCTTGTGAGCCTGCAGCTGCTGTTTGTATTCCCTGATCCTTACCGTATTTCCAGGAGCTGATGAGCAGTGGGACGTTATTTATTTTATTGTATTTTACTTTATTTTATTTTGTGGCACTGGGGATTGAACCCAGGGGCATTCTGCCTTCGAGCTACACCCCCAGCCCTATTTTTTATTCTTTATTTTGAAACAAGGTCTCACTAAGTTGAGGAGAGCCTCACTCAGTAGCTGAGGCTGGCCGAGAACCCGGATCCTCCTGTCTCAGCCTCCCAAGTACTGGGATGACAAGCGTGCACCACCACACCTGGCTGGGGGACGTTATTCATTTAGGCCCCACTGCCCACAGGTTCCCAGTGACTGGCTTGTAGAAGCAGGCTGGGTCTAGTCAGAGCCATTTATGTTGGAGATGCAATGACTGCCGGGCCAGCCCTGCTTTGGCGGGTCACAGAGGAAAGGACAGTGATTGATTCTGGCACGGGTCAAGGCGTGGAGGCCTGCTCAGGCATTTTAAATCACGGAGCCTAGAAACGCATTGAACTGATGGACCAAATCCATGTCAGCAGAGGAGGATGCAGGCCCCGTGAATTTAGATCGGTGGAGAAGTTTGGCGGGCGCGCTCACATGGTGTCAAAATGTTTTGTTGCTTTCTAGTGCACTCTGGGAATCTAGTCCTGGGCCCTGGCTTGCACAGATGGGACACATTGTTCCTCACCAGCATCGCTGCTGAAATGCTACCTCTCTGGATGCAGTTTGGGGCATTTTGAAATGGTACACTTTCTTCCTGTGGAAACGGTGCCCCATAAACGTCTGTCTGGATTGCCACCACCTCCCGCTGTCTGGGGATGTCTCTGCCTCCCGCCGCCACCTCTACTGAGAAGTCTGGGTGCCACACACTCAAACACGTTGGGGCCCATCTAACGGCGCAGGGCTCACCGTTCAGGGTTGAAGGTGTCGGGGTGTGGCCAGTGCTCCGGGTCGTGGTGCAGAGCACCCACAGCCACCTCCAGCACGGCGCCCTTGGGGACGCGCTGCCCCAGCACCTGGCAGTCCTGCGCGGCCTCTCGCGTGAACCTGCGGAGAGGAGGCAGGAGAGCGGGTGAGCGGGGCCGTCCCAAGCCCCTACCCCGTGAGCCCTTGGCTGCCCAGGAGCCTGTGGTCTAGGCCCTGTCCATGTGCTTGGTCTTCCGTGAAGATACCCCCATCTGACCCTTGATCTGCCTAGCGGTCAAGCACTGGGGTCTGGCGTTGGGGTGCAAAGCTTCCTTCCAAGGACTTATTTCTGGCAAGGCTCCTTAGGAGAAGACTCTGGAGCTGGGTGGGGACCCCCAGGGCCAATTTGGGGTGCACAGTGAGAGGTAGGTTAGGTCCAGCACTGGGGGTTGAGGCCTGGAGCAGGTTGGGGTGCTGGGCAGGTCTCTTCCATGAGCCTGCCAGTGATGGCCGTTCTCAGGTCCTGGAAAGTTCTAGTGTCTGTCTTTGTCACCCTACAGCTTGTTCTTCTTTTTTTTTTTTTTTTCAGTACTGGGGATTGAACTCAGGGGCATTCTACCTCCGAGCTATGCCCCCAGCCCTATTTTTTTATTTTTTATTTTGAAACAGGGTCTCACTAAGTTTTGGAGTACCTCACTAGGTAGCTGAGGCTGGCCTTCAACCCAGATCCTCCGGTCTCAGCCTCCCAAATGCTGGGATTACAAGCGTGCGCCACCACGCCCAGCTCCTACCGCTTCTTATAATGAACAGCCATTACTGGAGAGCACATGAGTGAGTCTGTTCCTCAGTCTGAAGACCCCACACAGCTCTTCCGCAAGTGTCGCCTTGCTGGCCCTGGACCAGAAGTACAACCCGAGAACAGAGCCTGAGTGTCTCTTCCAGAAAACTCTTGCCCAGGAAGATAAGACTCTAAGCCAAGAAGTAATTCCACTGTTTGCTGCAGGAAATTAAAGCAAAGTAATTTATCTGGGCAAACAGCTTTCTTATCAGGACAATAGATTGCTCACTTGAGGTAAAACAGACGAGTTTCAACTATCAAGCATCCTTTCCTGTCTGTTAGGTCCTAGACTCTGCGCCATTTCCACCACCATGCCCTTCCCGGGAAGGAACCGCCTCAAACTTCTCCAGCCCTGACTCCAAACCCTATTAATATCCTTGCCTGGCTGCCCCATTCTGAGGTCCCATTAAACAAAAATGCAATCACGCTTTGGACCTAGAAGCAGCCTTCTAGAAGCAAAATGGGAGGTGGAGAAGAAGAACTTCTCGCGTCCTCAATTTGAGCTACAAAAAGGTAGAGTTGGGAGGAATTTTTGATGTTTAAGCACAAGCTCCCAAGAGTTCCAAAGGCCATTGTCTGTTTTGAATTTTAAAGGCTGAGACGAAGCCTTTTGGAACAAGGGCAGAGTTACGGCCCCGGCTTCTCTTCACCACACGGTCCCTTTCCACCTGCTGCCCTCTCTCTGCCCACTCTGGGATGGGGGTTGGGTGGGGGTTTCTTTCTGACTTCAACACCAGTCCGCCTCCACGGGCTGCGGTGGGAGCACGAAGCCCGCCTCCTCCCTCCCATCCAGGTGAGGGGAGGGCAGAGTGCCAAGCCCCTTCCCGTGCAGAAAAGACTTATTTCCCCAATGTGTGTGTACCAGCTCGTACCCCTGCCCAGTCTGTACCCTATCCCCCCAAACCTGGAATCAATGGAAAATCTTCCAAGTACTAAATCCCTAAAACAGGGCATGAGGGCGGCTGCCTACACTAGCCTCAAACCACCTTTCAGCTGCTATGTTCTGAAATGTTCTAAATGTCAGAGTGGGTCCTGGTGAGGGTCTATTTACTCGTTTATTTGTTAATTTGTTGTGGTAAAATATACATAACATTTGCCATTTGAGCCATTTTATTTATTTTTGTAGTGCTGGGGATTGAGGACAGAGGCATTCTACCTCTGAGCTACACCCCCAGCCCTTTATGTTGTTTGTTTTTTTTTAATTTATTTTGAAACAGGGTCTCTCTAGGTTGCTGAGGGCCTTGCTAATTTGCCAAGTCTGGCCTCACACCTGCGATCCCCTTGCCTCCCAAGTACTGGGTTTGCACCACCACACCTGGCTTATTCGAGCCATTTTATTTTATTTTTTATTTATTTGTTTTATGATACTGGGGTTTGAACCCCAGAGGCATTCTACCTCCAAGCTCTACCCCCAGCCTGATTTTATTTCTTATTTGGAAATAAGGTCTTGCTAGGTTGCTGAGAGCCTCACTAAATTACTGAGGCTGGCTTTGAACCTGCGACCCTCCTGTCTCAGCCTCCCACATACTGGGATTAAGGCATACTGGGATTAAGGCATGCACCACCATTTAAAGTGTGCAGTTTTAGCCAGATGTTGGACTACCATCAGTATCCTCCCCAACTGAAACTCTGCCCTCATTAACCACTGACTTCCCGTTGCCCCTCCCCTGCCCCTAGCATCCTTCATTCTGCTTTCTGTCTCTATGGACTGGACAGTTCTAGACAAGTCCTGGTGAGGTTTTACCTAAAGGAAATGTGTCCCATCGTCTGTGTCTCTGTGGATAAGTGCTTCTAGTGGAGAAGTAAATGCCCAGCCAGGCTGGTTGCTATGCCTGACGGTGACAGCAGAATTTTATTATTAAAGAATAGACTATATAAGTTTGTCTACGAACAAAACATTTCTGAAATAATACCTAAACTTCTACCATTGTCTCCTTGAGGGGATGGGGTCAGGGCAGGGGGCAGGTGGGATGGGGAGGTCTTTTCTTTTGGATCCTTCTGTGTTGTTTAGGGTTTTTTGTTTTGTTTTTTTGTATAAGCATATTATTTTGTTAATCTAATTACTTTAAAGTAATTCTATGCTGGCTTTAACTTCAAGTTATAGGATTAAGCGTCTCTAAATGTGTGTGTGTGTGTGTGTGTGTGTGTGTGTGTGTGTAGTACTGGGGATAGAACCCAGGGGAGCTCTACCACTGAGCTACACCCTAACGCCCCCCCTCTCCCCTTTTCCATTTTGAGACAGGGTCTTGCTACGTTGCCCAGGCTGGCCTTGAACTTGTAATCCTCCTACCTCAGATTCCCAAGTAGTTTCCCTAAATATTTTAGAGGAAATAAAATTATCCACTAATTATGGTGACACCCTGTGTTTTCTCAGACAGCAACAAAGAGCAACCTCGTGGCTCCCCCTCTCCATTTCCTCTCTGTTTTGAGCTCTCTGTAACAGACGAGAGCGGTAAGAGGCCAGGCCAGAACCCCACTCAGGTCCTGAGCTACCGACACCAAGCTGAGCGCTGCTCCTGAGCGCTGAATACTGGCACTGAAATGGGCAGGGCAAGTGAACCCTGCAACCTCACTTCCAAAGGGCTCAAACAGGCTGTGCCTTGAAACCCTGCTTTTTCTTTTTCCTTTTTTTTTTTTTTTTTTGCGGTACTAGGGATTGAATCCAGGGGCATTCTACCTCCAAGCCACACCCCCAGTCCTATTTTTTATTCTTTATTTTGAAACAGGGTCTTGCTAAGTTGCAGAGGGCCTCACTAAGTAGCTGAGGCTGGCTGCAAACCCAGATCTCCCTGTCTCAGCCTCCCAAGTACTGAGATTACAAGCGTGCGACACCACGCCTGGCTCCTGCTTTTTCATTTTTTGCCAGAATCAGCTTCATCCTGTATGCACGGCCCCCTGGAGGCCAGCATGTAATAGGGCCCATCTTTCTCTGTGTGGCTGGCTGGGCCTCCTGTCTGGCTACACCAGGCCTCATGGGAGGCCAGCAAGATCTGCTGAGCTGTCCTGGATTCGCATTCATAACACTTAACTAAGAATTATTGTTTCCTACATGAGTGGTTCTGAGTTTCTTTTATGGACGAGTCAAGTTGTCAGGATTTGGGAGAAGTAAACTTGCATTTCTCTTTCTTCCTTGCCTCTCTCTCTCTCTCTCTCTCTCTCTCTCTCTCTCTCTCTCTCTCTCTCTCTCAGACAGGCACTGGGGATTGAACCCAGGAACATCCTACCTCCGAGCTACACCCCAGCCCTTTTTATTTTTCATTTTGAAACAGGGTCTTGTTCAATTGCTGAAGATACTAAGTTGCTGAGGCTGGCCTTGGACTTGTGATCCTCTTGTCTCAGCCTCTTAACTACTGGAGTTACAGGCATGAGCTACCATGCCTGGCTGTCAACATGCATTTCTAAGAGAAAATGAAATAAAAATAAAATAAAACGAAACGCTCCCTTTGCCTGCATTTACCCCCAAATCCTTTCCCTGGGTTGACTGCTGGCCTCGTCTCCCTCCACCCTGGTGCCTGCTGCTTGGTGGGTGACTCCCCCAAGCCTCCTGTGATTAAAGCTAGGTAGAGTGGGCAGAGGTGGGAGAGGCTGGGCTGGCGCCCACCCTCAGCACCTCCGACCCAAGCCGGGTGCCTTGTCTCCTGCCCTCAGACCTCACACTGTGGCTGTGTTGGGGCGCTGGGCTCCCACATCAATTATCCCTGGGTCTCGGCATGCCTCTGCAGGGCAAGTAGAGCAGGTGTCATGGGAGAAAGAAGCCGAGACGCTCACTCATCCAGATTCTCTAGTTCCTATCACGTCCCTGAGACCATGAGCGAGCGCGTCCCCAGTGCAATGGCCGCACCATGTGCCTGTCCCTAAGAGGTCCCTGGGAGAGCCGGCCACGGCGTTTGCACGCGAGTGTCTGTCCACGTGGGGTTTTATTTTACAGCCCGTTCACTTGGCTCAACACCGCGCCGTCTCATGGGATGCATTCTCCATCGGGTTTGGAGCCAGGAAACATTGCCTTTTGATCCGTTTATAACTTTCCTCCCACTGAGGAGCACAGCTGGGCTGCTTCCCCTCTCTGCCAGGAGCTGCGGCAACCTCGCCGAGGCCTGACTGCGGTCACCGGCCATCTCTGGGCACAGGGAGGAATGCTTTCCTCGAGGGGCCTTTGTTCTGTTTTATCACTGTTTTGTTTTGAACTTCTTTTTAATGTGCATACCAGCTGTTCACTGTCCTCTTGGAAGAAAACTGGATATAAATCATGAGAGAGAGAAAGAGAGATAGAGGTAGAGATAGAGATAGATAGAGAGAGATTGGGAGTCAGGTTGCTTGAGGCTTCCCAGGAAATCAAGGGCCGCGGAATCAGGTCTTGGGGTCAGGAGATCCTGAGTTTCTGGCCTCTGAGTGGAAAGCCTGGCCGCTCACACCTCTGCAATTTTCTGTATTTGCTTTGGACCCGGACATTTTGCACAACACCTACAGTCACTCTTTTGTAATGTTTTCAATTTGAAACATCATTCTGAGATGCCCTCAAATCATCCACATTTTCTCTTTAAAAATGGCCAGGGAGCCGGGCGTGGTGGCGCACGCTTGTAATCCCAGCATTCGGGAGGCTGAGACCGGAGGATCCGGGTTCGCGGCCAGCCTCAGCTACCTAGTGAGGCACTCCGCAACTTAGTGAGACTCGGTTTCAAAATAAAGAATAAAAAAAATAGGGCTGGGGGTATAGCTCGGAGGTAGAATGCCCCTGAGTTCAATCCCCA
>PVLC010002151.1:12500-25584 GCA_004027655.1 Graphiurus murinus | reverse complement strand
GGCCAGGGTACCTCCATCTGGTCTATTCAGTATGTTAATTCAAAGATGTACAGAGTGGAACTTATGAGACACGATGAAATCTCCTGTGTTGCTTCTGTTTCTAGAAGCTGAAACCTGGCCACTGTTTCACTGTCTTTGGGGGCCTGGGGCCCAAGGGTGAGACATCATCTTCTCCTGGCGGACCTCCCATGGGGGAGTTTGAAAGATGCAGGCTTGGTTCCGACTCTCAGGGCACTTGCAGGTTGCTGTGACTGGCTGTGCATTTGTGACATGGGGGGTGGTAGAAATGTGTCCCAGAATATTATACAGAGTAGTTACAGCTATGAGGGCTGGGAGGACAGAGGAACAGGCACAGATGTCAGGGAGTCTGGGTGGGGGGCTCCCAGGATGTGACCAATAGGAGTGCTGGACACAAGCAGAGGAGCGTCCCAGCCCTGGGTGGTCCCCTACTGAATGTTGGCTACGAGGAGTCCAGCTCATCTTTCCTACACAGGCTGATTGCCCAGTGCGTGGCAGAGTAGATGCTCAATAAAGAGTTGTTGAATGAATGAGTGAATGAATGAATGAATATGAAGGGGCGATGGCAGACTCCATCCAAGGCAAGAAGCCAAAGAGACTAGCTTGGGTTGGGCAGAAGGTCATGTGCTGCTTTGAGAAGGTAGCTAACCCCAAGGAGAATGGGCTGGCCATCTGAGGCATTGTGCCTGGTGGCGGGGGGCGGGAGTGGAGTACAAAGGAACCCAGGACCCAGACCTTGTCCTCCAGGAGCATGTGGGACACAGTTTGCACAGGTGGCAACAGGCTGAGGACCGTGAGACCCCACACAGCGACGCTGCAGGGGCATACCTGAATGCTGGCGGGTACATCCGCAGGGTCTCCGCAATCACCATGTCCAGGTAGGGCAGTCCTTCGCAGAGGCTGTCGTACTCGGGGACCGGCTGGTGGAGAGGTGGGGTGGGGGGGACAAGGAAGAAGGAGGTGTTAGCTGGAATCTCATGGCACTTTGTCTTTTTCATAGACTTTGGAGTTCTGCTCCAACTTAAGCAAACATATAAGTGAACCCCTGCAAGATAGAAGGTGGATGCCGCCCAGATTGCCCCAGGCTGGCACTGCCTGCCTTCTTCTGCGCTCTGTTTCATGGCGCTGTGCATTGCTGAGGACAAGCAGGTGCAGCCCAGGACTTGGGGGATCTTTGGGCGTGACAGACAAGTTTGATTCTCAAACGACAGCGGTAGCTACGTCCATTAAGACCTGACTGAGGACTGCACATCTGTTACTCCCTGAGTCCTTCCAGCAAACCAATGTGGCGGCTCTTTCTCCATTTCTTGGGTGAGAAAACCAAAGCTCAGCGGAGCTGTCCTGTGGGTAGTAATTGGTGCATTATAGAGTTAGAAGACAAATAGCAAAAATAGCAGAGAAGAAAAAGTTTGCCACATCTATAAAGGATTAATAGTACCAAGAACCCAAAGAGCTCGTATAAATCAGTAAGGAAAGACAACTCACTGGAAAAGCTGTCAAAGGAAACGAACAGGCACCACACAGGAGAAGAAACACAAGTTGTCATGATGAAGCGCAGAAAGGGAAACAATGAGACTTGTTTTACACGCATCAGACGAGGAAAAGTTGGAAAACACGGATTCAGTTTAGGGGTGCAGGTGTTGGGGAATCCTAACATCTCCTGGGCAGCTCTCACCTATGGGACTCTCTGTCGCTGCCCCCTCCACAGTAGAAGAGGAGGACCGAGTTGGAGGCGAGTTTGGGCAGGATGCCGGCACGCCCATGGGTGGGCGGGCCACGTCACCATCACCACTTTGCTGGCTTCTGCAAAGGACTTTCCCCAAATCCTCCCGGCCTCCCACTCCCCGAAGGGTGAGTTATCTGGCTGGTAGGTGATAGACAGCCTCACTTTTTTTTCCAGGTAATATTAATCCAGGAAAAATCCCCAGTCTGGGGATGGTTTTCTTCTGTCCCCTCCTCTCCCTAGAACATCAGGAGGTGACCCTCCAGGGCAAGTCCAGGCCTGAAGGGGCCCTCAAAGGCCCCAGGGCCACCTTCTCTTTCTTTTCCCATCCTTATGAATTTGGTTTGTGTTTGTCTCTTCTGGCTAGCAAGTTCACAAAACATAAATCATGTCCTTCCAGTGATTCTGCATGTGACTTAAGTACTCTGGACTTTATGTTAACACTGGCTTTGCATGATATAAAGATGAATGGCAAGAATGCATTTGAATAATCTCAAATTAACTTTACTTAGAATGACATTAAGTAGAAAATTAAAACCACTATGACAGGCTGAGAAAGAGACCATGGAAGAAAGGGCTTTATATGTCTTCCTAATGGTGCTCTCTCTCTTTTTTTTTTGGTGGTGGTACTGGGGATGGAACCCAGGGGCATTCACCTCTGAGCCACACCCCTGCCATATTTTATTATTTTTTTTTTAAATTTGAAACAGGGTCTCACTAAATTGCTGAGGCTGGTCTTGAACCTGTGATCCTCCTGTCTCATCCTCTCAAATACTGGGATTACTAGCGTGCACCACCACACCCGGTTCTCTCCTGTTTTTGAATAAAAGGTCCCGCATTTCCATTTCACTTTGGGTCTCACACATTATATAGTCAGCCCTGCAAACCACAATTGGTTGGCCCAAGGAGACCAGTCTGGAAATCTGGATCTGAGGCAAAGAAGAAGGAGCTTCTCTCTAGCGGGCAGAAGTTGAACATGGGTTGAACAGGAGCTGTCGGTGGCCACCTTCTGCCTTGCGGATTAATGAGTAGAAAACACCAGTTGGCCGGAGAAAGAAGACACAAATGAGATATGCAGGGAGAAGCAGAGGCAAAGGACAGAGAGACTCTTGCCTGGTGTCTCATAGGGCTCCCATTCCTGTTGGCCAGTTGCTCCTGGCAAATAGCCTGGGGAGCATCCCGGTACCCTTCCAGCAAACTCTAACTTGTGGCCAAAGCTAGCAACATCCCGAATGCCGCTATCTGCAACCAAAGCAGTCTGAACAAATGCAAGGAATGTGAAAGAAAGAAGGGAAGGAAGGAAGGAAGGAAGGAAGGAAGGAAGGAGGGAAGTAGGGAGGGAGGGAGAAAGGAAGGAAAGAAGGCAGGAAGTAGAGAGAAAACAGGTGCAGTACACCACAATATAGAACAAGAAAGAAAAAGAACCCAGGTCTGGGAGCCACATCCCCGGCAGGTGAAGGCCTTCGTTCCCCAGCTACATTTGTATGGGTTGTAAGTTGTTGGCATTTGTAAACGTGTCGAGGTAGGCTAAAAGGATTTTGTATTATCAAAGCCAGTCTTCATTCTTTCTTCCCCTGGCGGGCTCTTTACTGTGGTTCTAAACTTTGGGCTCAAGACTCACATGTGAACATCATCGAGGTCCAGCAGGTCTGGATACAGCTGCACATCAGGACCAGCAGGATGCCTCTGAACCGCCTGGGCGCTTGGGTCCCACTCCTTGGGGATTCCACGGTTGGCCTGGGGTGCAGACTGGCACCAACTCTTCTAAAACCTGCCCGGGACTTACCCAAGAGCCCGGCACACAGCGGGAGCAGAAGAAGGGATAAGGGGGGCACACACCTCGCTGTGGTCTAACCTAAGTGAAGCCACAGAACTGAGTCCCTATCCCGCTTGCAGACTCCATTCTTCTTTCTGACCGACCGACTGCGATGCCTGCAGTTCTCGAGGGCAGCCCAGCAGAGGGCAGCAAGCGCCTGGCAAACAAGGACGCCCCCAGTCCCGAAAGGACCTTAGAAACCATCGCGTCCAGATTCTTCAGGATAGAGATGAGAAAAGCCGAGACGCAGACAGGAAAGCCTTGGGGTCCGAAGCCTCACAGCGAGAACGTTTTCTAAGTGCCCTTTCATTCCATTCTCCTGCTGTGAACACCTTTTACGAGTCAGGTGCTGGGCTCAGTGCCCGGGAACCGAAACTGATGAAGCCTCTGCCCCTTCCAAGCAAATCATTATAGTGGAAGTGTAAAGTGTTCTGGAACGGGCTTGTGAGCAGTTGAAAGCAAGTTCTGCTCGGATGATTGTTAATTTACTCATCCAGGGAGTGCGTACAGAGTCCGTGCGTACCACCAAGGTGTAGGAGACCCGCTTGGAGCTGCGGGTCTATCAGGATGCAAACAGGCCGACGAGGGCAAGGAGGGAGACCGGGCAGGGGCACGCTTCCCAGACATTTGAGACCTGGTAGCTACCAGGAGGGAGCGGGGTCTACACTGAGACCTTTCCGATGAAAAGTGGGTGGGCTTGTTCAGGTGCTTGTTCAAACAAACCGATAGAAAACAAATATTGTGGGTCAGTCAAGGGTCTTGGAACCCAACTCGATGGTTGATCCTTTTAAGGAATCTTGGCCAAATTTGCTTTTGGTATAATGATGGCCTTGTGGTCATGTTTTAGAAACATGTCTGGGATTTTTTTTTTCGTGTGTGTGTGTGGGGGGGGTGAGTGTGTGGGTGTGTTACTGGGGACCGAACCCAGAGGCACCTTCCAGCCATACTTTATATTATTATTATTATTATTATTATTGTTGTTGTTGTTGTTGTTGTTGTTATTATTATTTAGTGAACTTTCCACTGCTCACAACCCAGAGGCAATCTACCTCCAAGCTATACACCCAGTCCTATTTTTTATTCTTTGTTTTGAAATAGGGTCTCACTAAGTTGCGGAGTACCTCACTAAGTAACTGAGGCTGTCCTTGAACCTGTAATCCTTCTCTCTCAGCCTCTCAAGTACTGGGATTACAAGTGTGCATCACCATGACCTGCTTATTTTTTATAGTTTTGAAACAGGTCTTGCTAGGATGCTGAGAGTCTTGCTAAGTTGTTGAGGCTGTCCTTGAACCTGTAATCCTTCTCTCTCAGCCTCCCAAGTACTGGGATTTCAGGCATGCGCCACCATGCCTGGTTTGAGATTTTTTAAAAATTCAAAGTAGAGAAAGAGTGGGGAAATCACCAAAGCTGGAGTGATCTAAGCTGACACTTGTTGAAGTGGGTGATCAGTACCTAGGATTCACTCAAATAACCTAATCTGTATCTGTTTAAGTTTTCATAATAAAAAGTTAAGATACCGAATAAAAGCTGGGCAGTACTAATCCTAGTACTTGGGAGGCTGAGACTGGAGGATCACAGGTTCAAGGACAGCCTCAGCAATCTGATGAGGCTCTTAGCAACCTAGTGAGACCCTGTTTCTGAAGAAGAAATAAAATTGGTCTGGGATGTAGCTCGGAGGTAGAATGTCTCTGGGTTCAATCCCCAGTACCATAAAAAAAAAAAAAAAATTACTGAATAAAAACTCAAGTCATGCTAGTGAATGCACAGCCTATGCAGAAACTCCAAGGTGTGCACAGAGAGTTAAGCATGGTCTGTCGGGTTGGCCTAGGGGGACAGGTACCTTTCTGAGCTGGACCCTGGCAGGTGGCAGTTTGCACAGGGGCAGAAAGAGACCCTGTGGGTCAACTGCTTGGGCCAAGCTCCAAGATGCTGGAGAGCTCAGATGGGCCGCAGTGGGCGGTGGGCGGTCCAGGGGTGAACCGAAAAGGTACTAAGGACACTCTTCTTTGGCATCTAGAAATTATTAAAAAAAAAAAAAAAAAAAAAAAAACATTGGGCGGGAAAGAGGGTTAGTGAAGAAAGTGTCTTTCCTCCAAAGAAAAGGCTGGAGACTCACTCAGCGTTTTTAAAATAGAAGCAGCGTCAGTCCGCACAGCCAGGCAGACGGGCGCGCAGGAGCTCCGGGCTGAGCTCTGTGGTCTGGCCCGCCCGAGCCTTCACCTCGGGGCATCCGTGCTCTGCCAGCAGCTCCGAACACCTCCTTACGTAAACCAGCTGGTCAGGGCTCCGTGGGTCGGCTAGGCTTAGAGGACTGGCAGAATATTCTTTTATTTCAAGCCAGGCAATGCGTTAAGCTTTTCTGCTTCCAAAAGGTATGGTTAAAGGTCATCCCCAAACTGAGCGTGGTGGCACACACCTGTAATCCCAGTACTTCGGAGGCTGAGACAAGAGGTTTGAGGCCAGACTCAGCAACTTAGCAAAACCATCAGCAACTTATCAACATCTTGTTTCAAAATTTAAAAAAATATATAGAAAATAGGGCTGGGGGTGTAGTTTGGAGGTAAAATGCCCCCAGGGTTCAATCCCAGTACCAAAAAAAAGAAAAATAGAAAAAAGTCCTCCCCAGGGTTCTCTCTGCCTCCTGCTGCAAAGGCTGAGTTACTCAGAATTAGTAGGAAGGAATCCACCTCATGCTCAAGGAGGAGGCCCCGACACTCTCCCTGGTGCTGGCCATACCTTGGAGGCGCCTGGCCAGAGCAGGTGCAGGGCCGGGTTCAGATCTCCTTGGGTCACCCGTCAACTGTGGCCTTGGGCCTGTTGCCGAGTCAAAATCCACAGGTCACCTTGGCTGTCCCTTGGGACCATGATGTCATCCCCCACCCTCAATGTAGAAGGGGTAGGGCAAAGGAGGGGGTGAAGGTGCCAGGTCCCCGACAGGCGGGTGACACTTTTATTTGGGCACACTCAGTGACAGAAGCTTCCTTCCTCATGAGCTGTTCTGTCTTCTGTAGTCAATCACTCTCTAAGGCTGTGTTAGGAAGAAAGCAATTTTAAAGTCCTATTGAATTCATTTCAGCTGGGACTTATTTTATAAAATAAATAACCGTGCCCTTAGACAACTGAAAATTAAATATTGGGAAAAATAGAAATTAAAAACAAAAAACAAAACAAAAAAACACAGCATATACTCTTTGCCTCCTGGTTTACATTTCCAAACCGGAATTCATTAGTTTTCCAGAAGAGTTTCCTTTATATCTGATCTTCAATGGGCAATAACTCCTAATGTTCTTTTCTCTTTTTTTTTTCTTTTCCTTTCTTTTCCGCTCCTCTCCTTTCCTTTCCCTTCCTTCCTTTCTTTCTTTCCTGTGGTACTGGGGATGAAACCCAGGGACATTCTACCTCCGAGATACACCCAGCCCTATGTTATTTTTTATTTTGAAGCAGAGTCTTACTAGTTGCTGAGGACCTCGTTAAGTTGCTAAGGCTGGCTATGAACCTGTGATCCTCCAATCTCAGCCTCCCAAGTACTGGAATCACAAGCGTGTGCCACCACGCCCAGCTTCCTAGTGTTATTTCTAAGGTTCCTGGTCTCTTTATTTTGCTATCACACAGCTTAGAATCTGTAAAACCAATGTTGAAATGTAATAGATAAACCCGATGGTTAGGGAACTCTTTGGAGAATCTAGTAAATCCTCTTACGTACAAAACAACACTGCCCTCTCCTATTAATCTTACTTTTTTTTTTACATTTAGATTTTTAAATTTTTGCTGGTGTTGGGGATTGAGCCCAGGGGCATTCTACCACTGAGCCACATCCCCAGCCCTTTCTGTCTTTGATTCTGAGACAAGATCTTGCTGAGTTACCCTGACTGGCTTGGAACTTGACAGCACCCTGTCTCAGTCTCCCAAGTGCTGGGATTACAGGTGTGTGCCACGGTGCTGGGCTCTATTTAGATTTTCATGTTTTATTTTCTCTGAAAGCTACACACACACACACACACACACACACACACAACACGGAGTCACTCACGACCTGTACATACACCGAGCGTTAAGTATGACTGGGAGTATAAATGAGAAGAAGAAAATACAAATGTCATTGCTTCCATAAAGAGTTTTCCTCGAGATCTTGGAGGGCTCTAGCAGAAAAATGAACACTGCTACTTTGCCAGAGGAATTAGAAGCGGGGCTGTCTTCAGTCTTGTTCCTCCAAAGCGGTAGCCGTGGCAGCATGGAAAGCACTTATAGGGGCTCCCCCAGACCTCGCAGCCTTGTTTTATGTAAAGAGGGGCCCTCTGATGCCAGCCCTCGCTCTATAGAAGCAGGGGCGGGGGACCCCAAAAGCGTGGGACAGAGGGGAGCAGGACAGATAGATGAAGAAGAAAGATTGCCGTGCGCTGGATTCTCCAGGGACATAGGGCTATAACATGGAAAACACGGTGACCTTAGCTTTGCCCTTTTGACCTCTCACTGAGACCAGAAGCCCCTCCCTTGAGCCGGTCCCTAAAAGAGCTCTGAGGCAGGGACCGGGGTCCTCACCTAACTCGGGGATTCTGTAGGTCTGTCACCTGAGGTTGGTGGGCCCAGAGAGCTGTTTCAGGCTTGGAGTGCGAAGCGCAGAGGCTTTGGTCTGGGAGAAGAGACGGACCGGGGCGAGGAGTCTTTGATCAACATCACTGCCTACCTAGCTGGGCCCAAGAAGTCTTATGTGGTTGTTTAAAGAATCTGGCAGATTTACATGTAGAAACACACCTTAGAAAGGCAACTGGGAGTGTGTACAAGGCATCTATTTATATCCACTTTCAAGGAAAAGAGACAGAGCCACGTCACACACACGGGGATTATGCCAAGTGGTCTGGACTCGGAGGCCAGGCCATTAAGGGATTAGGCCAGGAGACAGGATGAGCCAGCTGCTCCTGTGCGCATGCGCCCGCCCCAGCGCGCCGCCACCTGGGTCCTGGCAGCGCTTTCCTGACCGTGCGCACCCTCTGCGGGTTCTCAGAGCCTTCCGAGATCTGTCTTAGAGCAGTGCCTTCCTCTTGCGCAGACTGGGTTGCTTACCAAGGATTTTACATCTCTGACACCATTTCGGCCTCACCACTGCACCATGAGGTAGGTAGGGCAACTTCCGCTGTGTATTTTATTAACAGAACAAAACAGAGACTCAAAGAGGCAAAATGGCCTTTCCAAGTAAAGACAGGGCTGGAACCAAATCAAGTTTTCGGATTCCAAAGCTTTTCCATTATACCCTGCCACCCAGGCCTACCTTCCTTCTGTCCTCCCTCCATCCCTCCCTCTCTTCCTGTCTCCTTTCCTTTCCTCTTGTGTATTTTGTGGAAGAATAACACGGACACAGAAAAATACAGCACAAGCTGGGCGTGGTGGCGCACGCTTGTAATCCCAGCATTTGGGAGGCTGAGACCAGAGGATCCGGGTTCGCGGCCAGCCTCAGCTACCTAGTGAGATCCTCTGCAACTTAGTGAGACCCAGTTTCAAAATAAAGAATAAAAAAATAGGGCTGGGGGTATACCTCAGAGGTAGAATGCCCCTGAGTTCAGTCCCCAGTACCCCCCAAAAATAAAAGAAAAGAAAAATACAGCACAAGCAGAAGTGTAGAGCTCAGCGAATTTCCACACAGTAAGCACACTTGTGTAACCAGCATCCAGCCCAAGACACAGAACATTCCAGAACTCAGAAGCATCCTATGGGCCCTTCCAGTCATGGCCCCCTTCACGAGTAACCTGGCTCCTAACACAGAGATGACTTTTGCCTTTTTTTTTTGGTCCTTGAGCATGATATGGATGGAATGCCAGCAGGCAGCCTTTCCTGTCTGCCTTCTTTTGCTCAGTCAGTTCTGTCTCTGAGGTTCGCCGTGTTGTGTGTGGCTGTGGTTGTAGTGTGTGCATTCTTGGGTGTGGTGCTCTGTCCTAGGCACGTGTTCATCCTCTCACCTGTCAACGGACATTTGGGGTGCTCTGCTTGGTGGCCATTTCGAAGAGAGTTGGTATGAACATTCTTGAATATGGTTTTTGGCGAGCATTTGCACAAGGTTTCTTTGGGGCGTGTATCTAGGAGTGGAATTGCTGGGTCGTAAGAGATACGCATGCCCAGCTTTAGAAATTTCAAATGGTCTTATGAGTTGGTGGTTCATGCTGCCTGAAATTTTAAGGATGAATCGATTCAAAAGCAGCTGGCTGACATCCTAATTTCCTCTGTTTACTCTGTGAGTTCCTTTCTTTTTTCTTTCCCTGCCCTCTCCAATATTCTGCAGTCTAACTATTATCTCTATCCCAGAAAAGGGTTGACAGGAAGAAATAGGGTACTATTTTGGGAGTTCAATTATTTGTTCTTATAGTGTGCATACGTGTGTGTGGGTGGGGGAGGGGTGCGGGAACAAATAAGACACATCTAATTACTTAATTTAAAAAAAAATTGTCCCAATGATCAGAGGCAAGCAACTCATAAGCCAAAATGCCTTTCAACATCAAGTAGATTCGAGTCTTCGAATTATCTGTTGTTTTGTAATATTTAGGATTCTGCTCTCTCCACCAGCGTGGATCATTCACAGTTGATTGTAGTTGATGCTTAGAGAAATAAGCCCCTAAGTAAATGATCATTAAATCACCCAGCCTGCTTTCTCTGCACTGGGGGAAGAGTGGACTGCATTTAATTTGCAGAGAAAATGTTTTTATTCACTCACTCCGCAGATAGACATTACTTAGCAGTGTGTGGGGGGGGTAACCTTGGACTGGGGGAGGTAGTAAGGTAGGATCCCAGAGCATACGGAAGGTACTGGGCATTTGGGAAGCCATTTATTTGTTCATTCAAAGATACGTTATTATGGTGGAGCTGCTGAAGGATTTTGATGAGCGGAGGTAACGGTCCTGAAAATGGTATTTTGTAATCCGATGACGTGTTATGCGTATTATGGTTGGAAGTCGAAGGAGTTGGGAAACAGGTCAGTAGGACGGGAGGTGACTGGCATAGTTCCAGCAGAAGTGGCGAGCGCCAACCTACACAGCAACTCTCCATCTCAGCTCTTCCCTGCTGCTGGGGCTCTGCCCTGAAGCATTCCGCTTTCATCGGTCTGGACTGGGCCTGGGAACTGGTCTTGTTTTCAAAGCTCCCCGGGGGGTGATCATGTGTAGCCTGGATATTACAATTGAGGTCATTTCACTGTTACTAAGGAAGAGCCATCAGTGGAGGTGAGCCTTGGGATACACGGAGTTAAGGAAGGTAGGGAGCTAAGAGGGAGTCCCAGGCTATCTTCCTAGGTGGCTGAGAGCAAGATGGAGACAGGCCCAGCTGGGGTGAGGAGGAGTTTGGTGCAGGCTGGGGGTGTCAGAGGCCCTGGGGGAACAGCAGCAGGTGCCTAGACCTGGGGGAGGATGGCGTCCAGCTCAGCCACACGGAGGTGAGGGGGGCCCTGGGGACGGGGGGAGGAAGAAGAGCAGGGAGCCATGGACTGAAACTTCAGAGCTGCCCAGGAAGAGGTGATGGGGCTGCTGGAAAGTGGGGAAGCTCAGGCAATGTCTGGGATCGTCTCCTGGGTGGGTCTGGGGATTCAGGAGCAGGAAAGGCCAGTGTGCTATCACCCGGGGAGGGCTTGCAGTCCCAGGAGGGCCAAAGGGCAGGCAGGTAGAGAGGGGATAGGGTGCCAGGGAGCCTCGCCCAGGTGCGCGGGGTGGACTGGGGAACACAGCAGGCCCAGGGGGAAATGAGAGCATTGTCGCATGCCCCCGCGCAGCCTCAAGGAGGTGCTGAGGTGAAGCCTGGCCGGCGTAAGGCCAGGAGAGAAAGACTAAGAATCAACTCTGGGAAGGGTTTTCAAGTCACATTACAACTTAGTCACAGATGGGGTGAGCCCCTGCCCACTGGATACTTTCAAAAGCAGTAACGTCGCATCTGAAAAGGTCACTGAAGGCTCTCAGTAGACCAGACACCCCCATCAACAGGTGCTTGAGATGGGCAACCCGGGCGAGCCTGCTACCTCTGGAATGGTCTGACACATCCCGGCCATACGCCGTCCACACAGGGACAGACCTGTGACCTTTGCAGATCCTGGCTGCTCCGCCAGGCCGAGGAAATATCACAGGAAGGCGGACAGTGGTCAACTTGTTCTCGGTACCCCCACCCGGCCCAGCACGTCCATCCCTCCTTCCTGCCTGTATCTCATGGATAATTTAGCCCGAGAGTCACAGTCCGGGTCACTCTCTGTTTAAGGAAATGGTAAACAAAGATAAGAGTGTTAAGCACTGGAATTTATTTTTTATCCACTCGGCCTAAAAGCAACTGCATGCTAAATTTAGAAAGCGGGTTCCAGACCCCCTTCCCACCCTCCTGCTCCCGCCTTCTCTTTACCACCCGGGCTCAGAGCGCTGACCGTGGAAATAGGAAATGTGTTTGGAAAGCCCGGGAGCCTCTCGAGTCTGTCTGCCTGGATGTTTATAAAAATGTGTCATCGGAGGGTCTAGAGACAGGGGCCATTTCCTCCGGTCCCAGCTCTGCTCACCGTTCCAGAGGCGGCGGGTGCTACCCAAATATTTATCCAAACGTCCTCCCGGGCAGGGCCTGGCTCTCGTGTCTCTTGCTGTCATTAGGTGGGATGAGCCCCGGGGGAAGGAGTAGCGTTTCCAGCCGACCATCTTAGGTTTGTTGACAAGGTCTCCTCCCTCCTGCCTAGCATCTATCAATGAATAGCAGTCTCTCTCTCTCTCTCTCTCTCTCTCTCTCTCTCTCTCTCTCCTTTGCAATCCACTCCAAGAACCTGGGAGAAATCCTTCTGTTGACTCAGAATTCTGTTGTTTCGAATACGGCTTGAAATAGATGAGCCATTGTCTGGGCTCAGGATGTTCTGGTTCAAAAGAGATCTCTATTGTGATGCGATTTATTGTAGCAGATTTTTTTTTTTTTTTTTTCCCAGCTCATCTTCAATTCCCTGTGGCTTGCTCAGTGCATTTTCACAGCTCAGGATATAAGCGGGGAGGGCTAAGCCCAAGCTGGGGGGGGGGGGACAACAACAACAAAAAATAAAAACTTTGCCCTAGAGGGATGGCCGGGGGCCTAACTGGTGTCTGGTACCAGAGTCTAATGATTGCTGAGAAGTGAGCTGTTTTTGTGTGACCAGCTCAGGAGAAAAGAGAGTTGGTACTAGAGATCAGTCATGGGGCAGGCAAAGGAAAGAGCAGAGGACACTTGGAGGTCCCAGGAGTTCAGCCCTCCCATTGTGAGGATGAGGAACCACAGCCCAGAGGGGCAAAGGGACTTGCCCAAGCTGCACAGCAGAGGAGGAGGGGCGGAGGCAGCATCACCTGCCACATCGCACTGGGGAGGGAAGGATTTAACCAGATACTTAGTCTGGAAAAACGCCAGGCTACCGGAGCCAGATGGTGCTTTCAGAGCTCAATTTCTAAGAACTTGCTGGGCATGCTTCTTGGGTAACCAGGTGAAATCCTGAGAAAGACAAGTGGGGGAAGCACACTCCCTTCCAGACAGCGTCGGCAGTGTGACTTTGCATTTCTTACTGC
>PVLC010002151.1:0-10000 GCA_004027655.1 Graphiurus murinus | reverse complement strand
CCCGGTGTGGCCGGAGCCCTGCGGGGGCCAGGACAGGAGGCCGCAGGGGTCAAGACAGTGGTGGGAGGACCTCCCCGTGGACGTTGGGATGCTCTGGAGGACATGTCAGGTGCAGCCAGACAGGACGCAGGTCCAGGAGGCTGGCTGCTGCGGGGGTGACTCCCTCCACCTCTCCACTCCGTAAGTATCCACTCCCGCCAGGAGACATGGCCGCTGGTGTGTCCACCTGGGGCTGGAGAAGCCTGTTCATGGACCATGATGCCAGCGTCATGCCAGGACAGGCACACCCTCGTGGCCCTGGACATGACGGGACATTAGGCCTGATGCAAAGGCTTGGACCTCGAGGACCTGGATTCAGCTGCAGCTGTGTGTTCACTGGACACGCGGCCGTAGACAGGACACTCAAGCTCTCTGAGGGCGACATTTATGACCGTGCTGAGCATCTGCTGACCGCGCCCTGCGGGGCGGGCATGGGGGGCGTTTCACCGAGGTTTATTCTACAGATGAGAAGATTGATGCTTAGAGGGAAGGAAGGTGGGGAGCGGGGGCAGAGAGACGGCGGGTCCAGAGGAATGTCTAGTGTCCAGCGAGCGAACACCAACGTCTGCCTGATTCCACAGTCGTGACAGTGACAAGAAAGAGGCGCAGGACAGGAACCATCGTCTCCACCTTAGCAAGCAGGACAGGCAGGGCTGTGCCGGGCACACTGGCTACTGTGTGACTCTGTCCCAGGTGGCTGAGGGACGGTCTCTGACGGATGCTTCCTAGGGCAGGACAGAACCCACCCAGGAACACATAAGCAGCCCTCTCGGGACGGGAGGATTTAGGGGCGGGGATGATCTGGGGTGAGTGGGAGAGGGTGGACTGAGGGTCTCGGGTGTTTATGAACCCAGCCCAGGAGACAGAAGGAGGCTGTGGGTCTCTGTCTGGCTCACTTTGGAGAAGCCCTTGCACAGACCTCCCGGGTCCTCAGCTGGACGCAGGTGGGCACGGGGTGGGGGTGTCTTCTTGGCAAGGGACAGCAAGCCACTTGAGAATCCTGCAGCCCTTACTCAAGGCCTGGTTAGCGGTGGAGGGTCTCAGCCTTCTTATTTTCCTTTGTTTGGACCCGCAACGCTCCCTGAGCTTCTGTGGGGCTCTCTGGCACGGGGCCCACAGGAGCGGTGATGACCGTACCCTATTTTCTTTGCAGCCTAGCCTGGGGCGAGGGCTCCCCAGCGCAACTTGCTTACCCTCTTCTCTGACCTCAGCGGGTACTGGCTTCTGCTCAAAGGACAGTTGCTCAGAGACTGTCCGCAGGCTAACAGGGGACAGTCACCTTTGAGGAGCCTGGCTAGGCTCACAAATGCTCTTGGCAACTTTGCTGAAGACAGGACAATGCATGCTGTGTTAATTTCTGCTGAGGGCCGGGCCAGAGGAAAGGGACGTCAGTGAGGACAGGAGAGGGACACCAGGGGCTTCCTCGAGAGGTCCCTGCACCCTGCGGCACCCCTGCCCTTCCTAGAGGTCTTCAAGCACTCTCCTGCTGGCTCTGCTTCGGTGGCCATCCTGTCTGGGATGGAGAGCTGAGCAGGTCTGCCTCTCCCCCGTGCCATCCAGACCGGCAGGGATGGTCACCAAGGGGCTGCCACACACCCTTGACCAAGGACGTCCCTGCTTCTGCCACACGAAATGCCAGTGAAGCTTTGTCCACAGAGCCTGCTGCCATCTGGCCTGGACTTCAGGTTTGCGAGCTGGTGGGTCAGGGTCTGGAGTTACCGGCAGGTGCAGCGGGACCACTAGGGCATAGTGCCTCGAGAATCAGGACCACGGAGCCCCATACGCAGCCTAGGAGTCAGCGCAGCCGGGCTGAGGGGTCAAGGAAGCTTCGCAGGGTCCAGGCAGCAGAGGAGCCTCATCTGCAGCGTGGAAAGGTTGGAAGGAGAAGCCTCAGGAGTCGAGATGCAGAAGCAAGGCACCTGGGGCTGGGAAAAGGGCCCTGCTCATAGAGGTCAGGTGTTGGTGCAAGCCTCAGTGTGTGTGGAGCCAGGCGGGCACCAGGACCACGTGAGTCGGTGGACAGAACAACGGGAGTGTGACAAGGGAAAGCCACAGCATCTGGGAGTTGATGAGCATGGAGGAGTTCAAGGTGTGCGTGTAGTCGGGTGTGTGCACGGCCAGGTGTGCAAGCAACCAGGTGTGTGCTTGGCCAGGTGTGTGCGTGGCTGCTGGCTGCCGGCTGCCAGTGGGGATGGGCTCACGCCGAACTGAGCTTCCGTTGTTTTTGAGACAAGCTAGAATCTAGGTTTTTGCTGAATTCTGCTGCTTTTTAAATTCGGGCAATTAATTCAAATTTAAAAAGCAAGACAGACCCTCTGCAGCTGTGCTCAGCTTGTGGGCTGGTTCTCTCTGACCCCTGTCTCCCCTGGCAGGCTGCTGGAATGGGGCTCTGGGGGCGGGACAGGCCCCCTGCAAGATTATTTTGATGTCTGCCCACTTTGGCCCAGCCTGTAGGATGCTGTGATTTTTCTCCCAATTAGCTAAGAAAAGAGAGTCCTTTCCCAAAATGTTTGCTAATGCCAGGCAGGGTTGGATTTCTAGTTTGGGAGTTGAATTTTGTAAAGCGGGTGGCTTGCCTGATAGAAAACCACCTGTCAGACAGACAGACGGAATTCCTTGATGGGGGGGTCGCTGCCCTCGAGGGTCTGGGAAGCCCCCACGCAAGTTAAAAGGGTGACACAGAGAACTCTCGGCCAGAAATCTTTGTAGGCCAAGGCAAGAGTGGTCTGGTCAACCTCTCTTATCTTCAGGATTTCCACATACTTAATGCCCCAATGTCCTTTTTTTTTTTAAAGTCAATTAAAACTAGGACAACGATCATACAGCTTAAAGGCAAGAACGTCTGGAACTAATTTCAGAAAGCTCGTAACATCCCTGTGAATTGCCTTTCTTTCTGACGAGTGGTCTTGGAGGAAGAATTCTGTTGTAACCAACCATGTGTTTTAGAATTAGGTGACTGTGTTAGGGCGGGTGTAGCCAGGCACGTGGGGGTGAGGCTGAGTATGCGGCCGCAGGGGGCTGAGGAATTCTCGGTCCTGGGCATTCTCATCAGAGCAATGGCCACGCAAGTTAAAAGGGTGACACAGAGAACTCTCGGCCAGTCTTAGCTGGAGTGCGTTCACTCTGGCCTCTCACTTACTGTGTGCCGATCTGAAATTCCGGTCTTGGTTGGGGGGTGAAATGGGACTCCGGCTCTGGGCTCCCCAGCGAGCAGGAAAGAGCAGCTTCCTCTTGGGCTTTGATTCCTGGTGGTTCCCAACCTTGAACGTGCACTGGAGTCACCAGGAGCTTGTGGATACCCGGATGCCCGGGCCACTTCCAGACTAGCGACACTGACTCTGCAGGGAGCCCCAGGTATCAAGCTCCCCAAGGTGACTCTGGGTGCAGCCCAGGTTTAGAATTCCTGCAAGAGACCCCACCGAGTATTGACCTGTGGTTGTACCTCTAAGCTCTCCCTGGGGATCGCCCGAGCCCTTGGCTTCTGGATGTTTTAACAAGTCTACTTTTCCCAGGGAGTTCTTCCAGGGCCTACGGAATTCCTGCATTCCACTTCAAACTCCCACCTCGGGCGCCAACATCATAGAGTAGTGAGAAGCACATCTCGGTCGGAACGCCCAGGTCTGTATCGCTGCCTACCAGCGGGGCGGCCTTCGCCAACTTTGGCAGCTTTGGTTTCTCACCCAGTAAAACAGGACTAATACTAATCCTGCTTCGTAACGTTGTGGTCAGCACAAGGCACGTTCGCGGCTAGCGCTTGGAGCAATGTCTGCACAAAAAAAGAACTGAGTGGACACTTGCCACCTGTGTGGCCTCCCCATGGCCACCCATGGGTTCCTCCGGTTGGGCCAGCCTGCCCGGATGGACCTCTTCTCTGCTAGGCCTAGGCCTGACCAACTCTGATTTGCTGTCTCCCTGATGATCTTCACTTTGCATCTCAGGCCCCAGGAGGACACTGGGAAAGGCTCAGGTCCAGAACCCCAGCTGTCCAGCGCGGCAGGATGGGAGCGGAGCTGGAGGGGAGGAAGCTGGAGCCTGGTCTACAAGGGTGGTCCTGCCACGCCTTCCTCAGGGCTCTGGGTGTGTGTGTGTGTGTGTGTGTGTGTGTGTGTGTCTCCCTGCATGGAGCCTTCCGGCCAGTGGGGGAGACAGACTATCCCTGAGTCAGTGCGAAGCCGCAAGTGCTGAGTGTTTCCAAGAAGAGATTCCAGGAAGGTAGAATGAGAAGTCGTTCACCAAACCCCAGAGTGCTTGAAGGAGTTACCCTGGAGGGGTAAACTCAGGGAGGTACTTTTCTATCCAGCACATTATAAATTTATAGGGCGCAGCACTGTACAAGGCCATGAGAATTGAGATAAACTGAGGCAAGTTCAGGGATGATGACTGGATAATGGGTTACTGATGGGGCTGCCCTGGCCTTTGGGAGGGGGGTGCTCTGGGTGTGACACCCTCCAGAGGGACACAGACACGGAGGGGATGTGGATAGGCAGGGGACGTGAAATCTTGACACATGTTGCAGATGCCAGGGAGATTATATATATATAATATATATATAATATATATATTATATATAATATACAGATATAATATATATATAATATATATACATATATATTCAACCTTTTGTGAGTGTGGATGTGGTACTGGGGATTGAGCCCAGGGGCAATCTCCCTCTGAGCTACCTTCCTGGCCCTTTTTATTTTTATTTTGTTTTGAAATCGGGTCTTGCTAGGTTGCTGAGAGCCTCGCTATTGCCGAGGCTGTCCTCAAGCCTGTGATCCACCTGTGTGCCACCACGCCTGGCTTTCTTACGCCCTTTCAACAGGTGACAACGGGAGACCCAGGGAAGGTCCACATTGTCCCCAGGGAGGCATGCTGGGGAAGGGGCCAGCTCAGCTCTGGGTTAGGGAGTTGGGCCCTGGAGCTTGAGCTCTTGGCCGTCAGCCCCCCTCATCGCAGGCTGGGTGAAGACAGAGCCGCTGAAAGGGCCGGGGACCTGCAGATGCTGTGCGTGGGGCTTACAGGCATCCCGGGGCCGTTCCTGGCTCCCACGTGCCCATCCGTGGGGGTCTGCTGGCAGCTCAGACAGCAGCTGCTGCGGCCCAGGGGACCAAATGGAAAGTATGCCCCATGGGGGGAAGGAGAGAGCCACATCCATTTCTCAGTGTAAACTGATTGACCACTGAGCCCCCCCCCCCAAAAAAAATATATATATGTATATGAAGGAGCCCTGGATTTGGACCCTGCAAGTCAAGACGATTCCTGGGACAGGAATGGGAAAAGGGACTGTAGAGACCAGGGTTTTCTGTGGAGCTGGTCTATCACAACTGAAAGAAAACAGCGTGTGGCGTAGGCAGCCCATGGAGGGAATATAGAGGGTAGCAACTAAATGCTGCTAGGCTTCTAGAGCGTTCTGGCTGAGGTTTGGAAACCTAGACTGAGCGTGTGAGGCAAATACACAATGCACACGGCCACCCCTTGGCTGCTGTCTCTCTCCTGCCCGTTTCTTTGTTTGCAGGCAGCAGCCCCAGAGTCTTAAAGACAGCGCTCACCCAGAGGAAGAGCCAGGCATGGAGGCGCATGCCTGTAATCCAGTGCTTGGGGGACGGAGACGGGAGGATCCAAGGTTTGAGGTCAGCCTGAGCAATTTAGCAAGAACCTGTTTCAAAATTAAAAAAAAAAAAAATACAAATAGGGCTGGGGGTATAGCTCAGATGTAGAATACGCCTGGGTTCAAACTCTAGTACCAAGAAAAAAAAAAAAATGAATAGATCAAGAAGACTGGAGTTAGCCGGGCGTGGTAGTGCACGCCTGTAATCCCAGTACTTGGGAGGCTGAGACCAGAGGATCCGGGTTCGAGCCCAGCCTCAGTTACCTAGTGAGGCCCTCCGAAACTTAGTGAGACCCTGTTTCAAAATAAAGAATAAAAAATAGGGCTGAGGGTATAGCTCGGAGGTAGAATGCCCCTGAGTTCAATCCCCAGTACCGCAAAAAAAAAAAAAGACTGGAGTTCTGGATTTGCTGTGTGACCCAGGGGAGCCACAGCCTTTCTGAGCTTCTGTTTCCTCAACTCTAAGAGGGAATGTTTATAATTCATACCCTACCTACTTCATAGATTGGAGAAAACAAATAGACACAAATAAGAGTTACTATGTTTCAGAGATGATATAAAAGCTTGGAAATTTGATAAGACAAAGCGATAAGACGTTACACAAATAATATGATTGTGTAGAATGAAGCAACAATGGGCCCAGAATGTGCATTACAACTCGAAGATCAGGACAACAGACGCTAGAAAGAGGGTGGGGTCAACCAGAGGCAGGCTCAGGAGCTGGGCGGCCTAAGTTCTATTCCCTGTACGCCTGCAAATGAGCAAAAACGGACTTGGAAGCTCTCTTAACTGATCTGACATGTTCCCTCATTTGTAAAGTAGATTAAAAAATCTCATTCACTTTCAAGTGTTTTTCAAGATGGAGCTGTGGTCCTTGAGGGGCCACGAATTCAACTGAGGGGGTTAAGGCCAGCATTAGAGAAGACGAAACAGGATAGAACGCAGCAGATCACACACAGAGGGTGGCTCGCTCTGTCACAAGTTTCGTTTCAGTGACAAGGCTATGTGTGTACTGGGATTGAAGCCAGGGTTATTTGACCTCTGAGCTACACCCCCAGGCCTTTTTATTTTTAAATGGGATCTTGCTAAGTTGCTGAGGGTCTCACTAAGATGCTTAGGCTGGCTTGGAAGTTGTGATCTTCCTGTTTCAGCCTTCCAAGTACTGGCATTCCAGGTGTGTACTACTGCCCGGGCTTAAATCATATTTCTTATGATGAGATTCTGACGTAGTCAGAAACGCTTGAAAAATGAAACCACTTTCCCTCTGGTGCTGCCAGGAAAGCCCAGGTGTACTGCTTGCCTCAGTGTCCCCCTTTGCATCAGCGCCTCTATAGCATGACCCTCTTAACTCTTAGTGTTCCTGGGAGAGCCAGCCTCTCCCATAACATAGAGGCATAAGGTCCCGGCAGTCAGAGACTTCTCTAAGCAACAGCCCTCTTGGAACGGCCAGCAAAGAGCCAGAAGTGGTTAATTTGCTCATGAAGGTAAATATAGAGTTGTCCTATTTATCAAACAAAAATACAAGTACCCATTAAATGTAAATTTTAGTTCATGGCCAGCCTCAGCTACTTAGTGAGGCCCTCTGCAACTTAGTGAGACCCTGTTTCAAAATAAAGAAGAAAAAATAGGTCTAGGGGTGTACCTCAGAAGTATAATGCCCCTGGGTTCAATCCCCAGTACCACAAAATAAATAAGAAAATAAAAAAATAAATTCCAAATATACAATGGCTGATTTTTTTAGTATAAGTATATCTCAAATATTGCATGAGACTTGTATTACAAAAAAAAAATCAGCCATTGTTTATCTGAAATTCAAATTTAACCTGACGCCTATATTTTATCTGGCAACCCTAAGTAAGTAATAAACAAACAGTGAGCAGGAGGGAAAGTTGCAGAAGATTAAGACTTTCAAATGCCTCAAACTACAAAACTTTGTGCTTTAATATGATCATAAATTAACAGCTGTATTCCATTATGCAAATTTATGTTAAGTTATTCACTCTCTGTCATCACGCTCCAATAAAGATTGTATATATGACATTTAGGGAAAAAATGACATCTTCTGATAAGAGTTTCCCTCTGCGTTTTGGCGCCACCGATCACCTTTGGCTTGCCCGCTCGCAGCAGCCCGCCCCTGACGTGCAGAGCCGGGCCCTTCACGAGTGACTCGCTGAATTACTTGCAGTCTGCTTAGAACCTGCGAGAACAATCCCGGGGAGTGGCTACTGGTTGCTGTCCCTCCATTTTAACGCATTTTGGAAGAGGAAGCGCGGCTTGGCATTGAAATGACAGGAGAGACCGGCCCCACCCCCACCGGAGGAGGCCTGCAGCCTCCTACCAACTACCCATTCAGCATGGAGTGAGCGCCCTGGCCAGGCAGAGGGGAGGTGACCCCACTTTTAATCTCTGTGTTGCCCATTTCTGGGGGTCACACACAAAGGGCAAAAGCACCTGTGCTGCCACCTCTCCGCACAGCGATGCCCGCCAGTCCTCAAATTTAAAACTCAGAGCGCTGGTGGGCGGCGCGCGCCCGCGGCTAGCCTTAGGCAGGTTTGCTTGATCTTTTCCCTGACAGCTGGCGCCCCCCTGAAGGCTCCTGGTTCACCCCCAGTATTTTGGTGGTAGCTTTTGTGATTTGTTGTTGTTGTTAAATTGTTGGAACACTGCTTGTGGGAGCAAATGCCCGTGTCTGTCTGGAAGGGAGGGTGGAATCTTGCAAAGGGCACAGGTCATTCCCCAGACTGGCGGAGAGTAATGCTTTGAGAAGCACAGGGAGCCAGATGGACTGGAGGACTCTGAAGAAAGCCAGGCCAGGCTCAGACAGCAGACTGCCCGCAGGGGCACAGGGAGGAAGGTGGGGGAGGCCCATGCAGGGGAGAGCGCCTCTACTCACCTGGGACAGAAGTAGAGACCCCGAGGAAGCAGTCCCAGTGGGGTGCCGGGCTTGCACCCCCAGTATCCCCGCCTACAAATGCAGACTCTCAGCTCTAAAGGTGGGCAGGCAGGGCAAGGGTGTGGGTGTCTCCATGCTGCCTTGTTCGAGAGGACCTGGTTTGATTTTTTCATTTGTGGTACTGGGAAATGAACCCAGGGGCATTCCACCTCTAGTCATACCCCCAGCCCAATTCCATTTATTAATATTGAAACAGGGTCTCACTAAGTTTTTGCTAAGTTGCTGAGACTAGCCTTGAACCTGCGATCCTCCTGTCTCAGCCTCCCAAGTACTAGGATTATACAGATATTTCAAATGCACCCGAGAATGCCAGGTTTTTAAGACACACAGAGAAACAAGCAGGGGCCTTGGGAGCCAGGGGGCCAGGGAGTGGGGGAGCGGGGGAGCCGGGGAGCCACCCAATGCACAACAAGGTCCTGGGCTGTTCCCGAATCCTTTGCCCCAGGGATTCGATCGAATGCATGATCTCTATGTTTTTTTATCTTTAATCTTCATTCATTCGGCTGATGTTGAACCCCTACTACGTGTCTGGGTGTGAGGACAGAGCACCCTGCACTCACGTGCCTACCGTTGGGGCATCTGGGATCAGCAAGCAGAAGGGAGGAGAGGTGGGGAAGAGGAGGAGGGAGCAGGAGGAGGGAGAGGAAGAAGGGAAGGATGTGATATGATAGGGAACTCCTTCCAAGGAGGCCGCCTCTCAACTTCCTGAAGTGACTTGAGGAAGGGGGAGACGGGCCACTTTCTTGGGGTTCTCCCAGCTGAGCAGATGGGGGGCCTGCTGCCGGGATGCATGTGGACCACCGGGTGGGGCTGGTTTCTGCGGAGGCAGCTTAGGCTACTCCCCGCTTCCCCTGATCAGAAGCAGCCTGCCTGCGCCTCCAAAGGCTTTGATATTTGACATGGGAGGCGTGGGGGGCCGAGGCATCCTTCCCCAGTGGCAGCCGGCAACTTTGGAAAAGAAAAGGAACAGAGGAAAGGTAACAGGGAACTGTTTAGATGCCGGCAACGGGCAGGCTTTGTTTTGCTAAATTATAGCCTATATCACCAGGAATCTCATGAAGCCCGAGAGGGACACCCACAGGCCTTTTTAAGTGGGCTTTAAGTAAATTTTGAGGGGCAGGGAGAAAAACGCTACTAGACACAGTGACAAAATGACAGGCTTGACATGTGAATTATTCCCGAGGGAAGAAACTGTCTGAAACCTAAGGGACAGAGGAATAGAGGAATTCCTGATATGATAGATTTTACATAGGAAGAAAATGACATGGAAATATCAGTAGAATTTTACTTTGAGTCACCCAAGGGCAGACAAGGAGAATGTACATTTGGCAAATGTTAGGTAAAAGAAACATTCTGCTTCTTGGCTTAGGTTTGTTTTTTTTTTTTTTTTTTTTTTTTTT
>PVLC010002150.1:66055-121347 GCA_004027655.1 Graphiurus murinus | reverse complement strand
ACTGGGGATTGAACTCAGGGGCATTCTACCTCCGAGCTATACCCCCAGCCCCATTTTTTATTCTTTATTTTGAAACCGAGTCTCACTAAGTTGCGGAGTGCCTCACTAGGTAGCTGAGGCTGGCCGAGAACCCGGATCCTCCGGTCTCAGCCTCCCGAATGCTGGGATTACAAGCGTGCGCCACCACGCCCGGCTTTGATTTCTTTTTCTTGACACATCTTTCTCTCTCATTCTCCAGTTAAGTCTATACTTGTGGCCTAGAACAATTTTCTATAGATTCTCTTTATGCAGCTTTTAGGACAAAATAGATTCCCAGAAGAATTCATATCAGAATTTCTTATATATACTTTCTATATCAAGATCAAGTATAGATCTTGACGGTATGTAAATGTAGTGCTGAAACTAAATCCTGCTCAATTTTTGCAACATTTATTTAATATTACTAGGGGCACTGAAATGGAGCATGCGGGTTATATTTTAATTTTTGTTTATGGCACTCTAGATTGAACCTAGGAGTCCTGTACCTCTGAGCTATACTCCCAGCCCTATTTCATTTTTTAAATTTTGAAACAGGGTCTCACAAAATTGAGAGGCTGGCCTGGAACATGTGGTCCTCCTGTCTCAGTCTCTCAAGTACTGGGATTACAGACACATGCCATCATGCCTGACCAGTGGTTTGTTTGTTTGTTTATTTATTTATTTATTTATTTTTGTGGTACTGGGGATTGAACTCAGGGACGTTCTACCTTCGAGCTATACCCCCAGCCCTATTTTTTTTCTTTTATTTTGAAACAGGGTCTCACTAAGTTGCGGAGTGCCTCACTAGCTAGCTGAGGCTGGCCATGAACCCGGATCCTCCTGTCTCAGCCTCCCAAATGCTGGGATTACAAGCGTGCGCCACCATGTCCAGCTAAGTGGTTTATATTTTAAAATGCATGTGAGGAGAAAAGTGGATTTAATTTTTTGGATAGCTTGAATCTATTAAATCAATTAGACATTTGGAAATTTGAAAAATAGTTTTGGTTACAACAATCGAATTTATTTTAAAATGATTAGAAAAGAGCACAAAATTCCCAATCCATAAAATAATTAGTATTTGAAGAGATATAAATACTTATTACTTTGGTTTGATTATTATGTATTGTATATATGTGTCAGATTACCATAATGTACTCCATAAGGATGTACAAATATTGTCTCACATATTAGAAATTAGATTTATTGTTTACAAATCTTGCATTTATTCAACTAAAATATAATGAGGATCTACTTTATACCAAATATTATATTAGGTTTTGAGATTCACATCATTTACTTCTCCCTCATACTTGCTCCCCTTCTTCATATCTCCTGACTTCCTTCCCAATCAGTTACTATATTGTGAAATTTTTTGTCAAGTTTTTTATAACCTGATTCCCAAGTCTTTTTTTCTGATATTTCTAGGCAGCCAACTTCAGCAATGAGGAGCTCATTATTTCAACCTGGCTTTCCCTAAACTCAGCACCTGAGACAGGCTTGTGAGCAGGTAGTTTCTGCAGGAGCAGGATTGAGAGACAAAGGAGTGAAATGGGAAAGGAAGAAAAAGTATTAGCAGCATTATCAAGCTGGCCCATTCTTCGGTAACCCGTTTAATCATGCTAGAACCTTTGAGGAGCTTTTTGAAGTATGACTGAGAACTATCCAATAGAGTACTTACAGATGGAAGCATTTATCCATCAGCTCTGTTGTTACCAGCTGGGCGCAGTGGGGCACACCTGTGATCCCAGTTCTTGGGATCCCAGTTCTCTGTTTCTGAGACTGCAGTATTATACATTTGAGAATAACCTCAGCAACTTTGTGAGACCCTGCTTCAAAATAAAAAATAAAGAAATGGACTGGAGTATAGCTCAGAGGTAGAATGCCCCTGGGTTCAATCCCTAGTACTCCCCTCCAAAAAAAAAAAAAAAAAAAAGAAAACGTTATTGCCACCTGTATAAAGCCAGGGTGTTATGGAGTAGGTCTTGTGCACTTCCACGCTGTATATGTATGTCAAGTGTGTTACTATACCATAGCATCAGCAAAGCCATGGGGCAGGAAGTGGGAAGTATATGGTGTGGGTTCAGCTGAGATTTCATCTATTGGGCTGGGCAAACTCTTTTCAGAACTTTATGTTACAACAAAAACAAGAGGAGAGGTCAAGAAGATCTCGTACTTTATTATATAATCCATCCTAATTTGGAAGTGACTCTTAATTTTATGTCCCATCAAGTTGTTCTGTTATGATTTGAAAGTAAAATGTCCCTCGGACCTCATGCTCTGGAGGCAGCCAAGCTTGGAGGTGAGTTTCTGGGGGTGTATCCTCTGAAGGCAGGGCATGGCCAGAGGTGGGTCCCTGGGGGTGTGGCCTTTGGGATTATATATGTCCTTCGCCCCTCTCTTTGCTTGCTGCCATCATGCCCTAAAGACCTATAGGCCCGGCTCCTGCTTAAATGAAATATATATATATTCCATTTGATGACTCTTGTATATAATATTATATATAATATATTTAATGAATAGATTATAAATATAAAATTATAGATTTTAACTATATAAATATATTTTAAATGCATAATTATAAATATATTTCAAATATGTAATTTTATAAATAGATTATAAATATATAATTGTATCTATTTTATCATTATATATAGGGATTTCTCTAATCCTTCATGGCCATACACACAAACCAGGTCATACACACATTCCTTTCCATGTGTATGTGCGTATGTCTTTTTATATTATCAAGAATATGTTTGAGCCTTTTAAAATTCTCTGTAGGCATGTTGTTCTCTAATTTTCCATTCTTCAATTTCTTTTGCGGTACTGGGGATTGAACTCAGGGGCATTCTACCTCTGAGCTATACCCCCAGTACTATTTTTTATTTATTTTGAAACAGGGTCTCAGTAAGTTGTGGAGTGCCTCACTAGGTAGCTGAGGCTGGCCGCGAACCCGGATCCTCTGGTCTCAGCCTCCCAAATGCTGGGATTACAAGCGTATGCCACCACGCCTTGGCTTCCATTCTTCAATTTTTTACTGAGTGTTTTGGTTGGCTTCTTCTAATATCAACTTGATATGCTGCCTTGGATCATCACAATTTCCCACAATTTCAGAAGCGCCAGCAACAGTGCTGTTTACATAGGAAGCTTCCAGGACCCACCAAAGTGGATAAATGGTGATAATTATCTGGAAATGGGGCCAGAGAAACTCTAATCACATCTCTCTAAGTTGCTGAGGCTGGCCTCAAACATGCTATCCTCCTGTTTCAGTCTCTCAGGGGTTGTAGGTGTGTACCACCATGCCCAGTTATTCCTTTTTCCTGAAAAAATAGTACTCAGATTGTTAATCCATTAGTTGTTTCAGAGAACATTTTCAATACATATATTGGTGAAAAATATATCTGAAAAATATAAAGATTATTTTAGAACTCAATACAGAGACAAACAGCTCAACTAGATATTACCAACCTTCAGATAGTATATAGGACAGTACCATTAGTTATAAGGAAAAGGTAAATTAAAGCTACAGTGAGATACCACCATACACCCATTAAAATGTCTCAAATGGAAATAAATTCCCAGGTGTTGGCAAGTATGTGGATCAACTGAAACTCTTATACTTGGTTAAAAGAAATGCAAAATGCTGTAATCACTTTGGGGGACATTTTGACCTTTACTTATGTATTTGTACATTCTTTTCCAACTTACCATATAACCCATTGGTTGGACTCCTAGATATTTTCCCATAAGAAATGAAAACATGTCCCCCCAAAAACTTATGTATGAATGTTTATAGCAGCTTTATTTACAATTGTGAGCAACTAAAAAAAAACATAAATAGCCAGAAGTAGATGAATGGACACATCATGATATATTTACACAATGGAATATTACTTAGCAACAAAAAGAATGAATCACTGATACACATGACAATGTGAATGAATTTTCAAAACATTGGATAGATATGAGAGTCAGACACAAAAGAGTATAATATATATTCTGTTTTTATGATATTCTAGAAAAGTATTGTAATGATATTTGTTCATTTTCTGTTGCTAATAACACAGTATCATAGACTAGATCTATTTTAGAGAAAGAAGGCTTATTTCAACTCATGGTTCCAGAGGTGCAATGTCAAGGGGACACATCGGATGATGGCCTTCTTGTTGACAGATTCCTGATCTGGCATCACATGGAAAGAGAAAGGGAATGTGTGTGAGTGTGTGTGTGCGCGCGCGCACACGACTAAATATCTGTGTATCTCTGTGGTCTTTCACTTTTTTAAAAAATAATGCCACAGGGTTTCAGTCATGGGGGCTATAGCTACATGACCTTATTTAATTAATCCTAATCACCTCTATCTCTAAACACCATTGTTATATTGAGTTTCCACCCTCATAATACTTCACAATGGGGATTAAATTTCAGTACATGAAGCTTTGGGAGATATACCTAAACCATGTCTAAGTCACAGCAGTGATTAAAGTGATTAAAAGCAGATTGATATCTTCAAAACATTAATTAATTAATCTTATTCATGTCCAATTTCTTTACTAGAAAGCCAGAAAGTGCTATGTAACTACATTCTTGAATTCAAGAAAACTGAAATAGTAGCCTTGTGGACAAGATACAGAAAGTACTGGGAAGGATAAAATAATAACTTCACCTGATTTGGAGGGATATAGTGCATTTTAGGATGATAAGGAAAGAAATATCTCACAGCATGACAAGCATTTCAAGGTTATCTGTTCATTATTTAGATTCTACATGTCACCTACCTCACTTATTTAATATATATGAGTCGTCTTTGGCACTTCCCTCAGCACAGAGGACAAATTTATGAGATATTCTCTTGATGAAGAACTGATAATCTATACTTATTCATATTTTTTGTGTGGTACTGGGGATTAAACTCAGAGGCATTCTTCCTCTAAGTTATACCCCCAGCCCTATTTTACTTTTTAATTTTGAAACAGGATCAAGCTAAGTTGCTGAGGCTGCTCTAGAACCTGCAATCCTCCCATCCCAGTCCCCCAAATGCTGGGATTACAGTCGTGCACCACTGTACCCAGCTTTATTCATATTTTTGAGTGTACTTTGTTAAACTTACCTCTCTTATCATTGTTGTTTTGTGAGATAAAGATAGTGATACCTACCTTTGTGTAGCTGGGAAGAAGAAGTAAATGAGTTTAGGGAAAGTTTTTCATCAACTTTCAAGGTCTATGAAGATAAAAGTTCCCATTTTGAAGCCCTAACATCTGGAGAAGAGGATGGTGCAAATAATGAAAAGGAGAATGAGGGCAAATCCTTCCTTTTGCTATACCTTTATTTATGAAGTACTATAAATGTCAATAATGGTAATGTTTGTGCTTTCTAAAATGTTCAGGTATTTTTATAAGGGAAATGATTAATAACTAGCTTACATGGTTCAAGAAAATTTTTAAAAATCCTGATATGAGTGGAAGAGGACGTTGTAATGAATATTTTTATTAAATTTCCCCAAGTGTAACAGAGAGCAGATGGGAAAATCCTGATCTGCTCTTTTTTGCTGCTGTCCAAGGAGGCCAGAAAAAAAGATTATTTTCCAGACATGGAGCCAGTTTTGTGTTCTCTTTACTGGTGAAATATAGAAGGATTTTAAGGGTGTGTATGTCCTTCTCACATTTATGTGGCCCATATTTGAAGTGGAAAATGTGACTGTAGAGTGTCAGAATTGTGAGAAGCCTTGGTATCCTGATCTGTGGTCCCCAAATTTTATAAAACATTTATCATTATTATTATTATTAATATTATTATTATTATTATTTTCAGTGATGAGTTCAAAGAGTCAAGACTCTAATTCTGAAAATAAGACTTCTGGAAATGGGACAGAGACAAAATTGTCATGTCTTGGCATATAATTTGTTCCATTCCAATGCCTGAGCATATTTTATTGTTTGTGCTTAACTGTGATGGCTTTTCATGCAAGGGAACAGGTATTGTTGCTAGCCTTGTCTCCATTTACCTTAGCCTAAGAATAAATACTGAGACTTAGTAAACTCATATAGCTTAGAGATGTGAAGATGGGTGATGGGGAGGAGGTTAAACCAGGGAACAGAGGAATAAATAAGAAAATGTCACCAAAAATGATCAACAAGCTTGAACTTTCCTAGATGATCTAATGTGTTAACTTAATTGGCAACAGCAGTGCTCCTCAAACTTTAATGACTATGTAAATCCCCTAGGAAATGTGGATAATAACACAGTTTCTGATCTAGTAGGCCTAGCGTGGGGTCTGCCATGAGCATTTTCTTCAAGCTCCCAGGTGCTAATGCTTCTTCTGACCTGAGAACCACTCTTAAAGTAGCCAGGGTCAAGAGTTTGGTGCATGTAATCCCAATATTTAGAAGGCTGACACAGGTGGATTATAAGTTCAAGGCCAGCCTCAGCAACTTAGTGAGACCCTGTTTCAAAGCAAAAATAATAATAATAATAATAAGAAAAAAGATCTGGGTTGTAGCTTGGAAGTAGAATTCCCTGAATTCAATCTTTAGTATAAAAAAAATTGACTGTACCTTTTTCTGAAGCTCTTATTTTAAAAACTCAAGAAAGGTAATGTCTCAAAAGTACAATTAAATGTGATTTCATTTTATACCATCATTGACCAAAATTAAAAGCATTTATCAGGCCAAGTAACCCAGAATTTCTCTTCATTGCTTTCCTACAACAAAGTTACTTTGGCAAATACTCTGAGAAACTATATATTTTTTTCCTGACATACATTGTGCTAACCTAGGCTACATCTGGTTAACAAGTAAAATGTCAACGTGGCACCTGTATTCTCATGAGATGGTCCCTGGAGGTGCAGACAGACCACCTATCTTCTAATTCTAGCTCTGCCAGTTAGCTCAAGAACCTTGAGCTCCACTTCTATAAAACAGAGCTAAATTATTTCTTTCTTTTTAGAATTATTGTGGATATTTGTTTCATGAAAGGCGAGAAATCATTTAGTCCATTGTTCATGATGGAGGCTCAGCAAATATTTAAGGAGACTCTTTTAAGAGTGCAACTATATAGTTTCAAGTATTTTAGGCTTTGGGTAAAACAGGTCAGAGAGTGAGGGTTCCAGGATAAAAACATGTCACATATCTTTAAGAAGGGCTTCACTAAGCTATATCCTCTTTTCCTCCTTTTTTTTCCCTGTGCTATTGGGGATTGAACTCAGGGGTGTTCTACCTCTGAGCTACACCCTTAGTCCTTTTTAAAAATAATGTGAAACAGGGTCTTCCTATATTACTATGTTCTAGCCTCAAACCAGTTATATTCCTGTCTCAGACTCCCAAGTACTGAGACAGTCATGCACCACTGTACCCTCTACTTATTCTTTAGTTTATAGTTTAGTTGCTCAAATTTCTTTCTGCAGGTTTAATCTGTTGTTTCATGTCATTAAATACAAGTTGCTATATGCTGGGATCACTTCTCTTTGCCTATCTCCCACCTTCTCTAATAGAGAGAGATGAAGAAATCCACCAAAGGGTAACTGTGCTGACTACTCTCCTCTTCCCCTTCCTTTGCAGATTACTCCTCTGCTGTTCAGAAATTTTCCCAGACGCTGCAGTCCTTTCAGTTTGATTTCATTGGAGATACTCTGACCGATGATGAGATTAACATCGGTGAGTCTTCAGTTGCATGTGGACATGTGCCTCTCAAGGGAGGCCTGAGACTGTGTGACCTCCTTGGTTTGTGGATATTGCATACCTTGGTGGTCCAGTGACAAGCCCCTGGGAGGCTACTTAGGAAGGATAAGGAAACATTCCCTGTCTGTACCATTTCCCTCTTACACAAAATCAATTAAGACATCTTGTAAATCCTCATTGAGGCCTTTGACTTAGTTTTCAGGCAAATTTTTTTAAAGTATCTAATGCAGACTGGGAGTGGTGGCGCACGCCTCTAATCCCAGTACTTTGGAAGCTGAGACAGAAGGATCACAGGTTCAAGGCCATCCTCAGCAACTTAGCAAGACTCTGTTTAAAAAAAAAATTATATATATAGTACTAGGGGTGTAGGTTGGAGGTAGAATGCTCCTAGGTTTAATCCCCAATACAAAAAATAGCATTTAATACAGGAAAATATGTATTTTCATAACAGATAAAGAGTGATTTGTATATTTTCCAAAGTGACTTGGAGTAATGTTCTTCTAAGGAACAATTTCCTCTAGAAAGTTTAAAATTAATATTAGTATTAGTAAGTACAACTTTTCAGGCAACAGGATGTTGATCATCTCCCTTGGGATCTGGATTTAACAAATTGCTCCATTAGCTGTGTGATGTTGGACCCTCTCTGGGTCTCATTTTTATTCTCTGCAAAATGAGGTTAATCTCTCTTTTTAAAGGATATTACAAAAGTGAGATAGAACAGTGTAAGTAAAAGTGACTCTTGTGTTTTAGTCATAATGATGTTAAAGCAAAGGTCAACAATCTATGGCCATTGGGCCAAATTCAGTCTGTCATGCCACCTGTTTTTGTAAATCAAGTTTTATTGGAATGCAGCCATACTTATTCATTTTCATTCATTTAAGTATTGTCTATGGATTTTTTTTACAATACAAAAGCATTGATTAGTAGTGACAGTAACTAGATGTCCCTCAAATACTAAGATGTTTACTTTCTGACTGATTAAGAAAAAGTTTGCTCACCCTTGAGTTAAGGGTTACTTTTAAAGCATTTGCCAGATGAGAATGTTGAACCACAGAACTATTATAAATGACCTAATATTACTGGAAAATGTTAGTAACCCAGCTGTATTTCTAAGCCCCAGAACTCAAGTATAAAATGCATTATTATTACTATTAAATGCTCATTAGAGTCCATTTGAATAATATATAAAAGTATAATATATGATAATGATACTCCTGCACATGAACAGTTTATCAGTTTATTGGACATCTTGGTATATTATCTTTTTTTTTGAGGTACTGGGGATGGAACCTGGGGGCACTCTACCTCCAAGCTACAGCCCCAGCCCTATTTTTTTATTCTTTATTTTGAAACCGGGTCTCACTAAGTTGCAGAGTGCCTCACTAGGTAGCTGAGGCTGGCCTTGAACGTGGATCCTCCAGTCAGCCTCCCAAATGCTGGGATTACAAGCATGTGACACCACACCCGGTGATATATTATCTTTTAAGTATTTTTCTATACATGCATCTATTTTATTTATAGGCAACTTAGTTCATACTACAAATATAATTTTATCCTTTTGGTCTAACAGTTTATTGTAAGTATTTTCTCATATCATTTAAAATTCTGTGTAAGTTTCATGAGGGTTTGAAAGGAAATTGTTTTGTTAACTGCTCTTTGTCTAGCAAATAATGGAATACCTGGCATATAGTAGGTGCTTGTTACATGTTTAATAAATGAATGAATAATGTATCTGTATTATATTATGACAGGATCTATACTTTAATATTTAACTACTTTGGAAATGTAGCTTATTTCAAAATTTTTACCATGGTAATTGGCATTGCAATGAATATTTTCATAATAGTAAGATTGGTGAATATTGTGGTTAAGTGTCTGTTTTTTGAGTTAGATATTTACATTTGGATTATTTCCTTATCAACTTCATTTTATTCTACTTCTGCAAATTTATCCCAGTTCAAGAGTATAACTTATTTAAAAGTCAACATCAGCTAGGCATGGTGGCACACACCTGTAATCTAGTACTTGGGATGCTGAAACAGGAGGATTGCAGGCTCAAATCCAGCCTTAGGAATTTAGTGAGACGCTTTTTAAAAAACCAAAAAAGTAAAAAGGGTTGAGGGTGTAGCTCTAGCACATACCATACATAATAAAAGAATAAATAATCAATAAAAATGAAAACATTATGAGCTCTGGAGTCAGACAGCCCGAATTTGAACTATAGTTTTACAGCTTATTAGATATATAACTTTGGCAAGTGACTTCACCACTTTCTTAATTTTTCTCATCTGTAAAATGGGGATGAGATAATCAGTGTCAAGTGTGCGCAGTGCCTAAATAGATGTTATTTTATTTATTTTTATTTTTATTTATTTATTTTTTGTGGTACTGGGGATTGAACTCAGGGGCATTCTACCTTCGAGCTATACCCCCAGCCCTATTTTTATTCTTTATTTTGAAACAGAGTCTTACCAAGTTGCGGAGTGCCTCACTAGGTAGCTGAGACTGGCCGCGAACCCAGATCCTCCTGTCTCACCCTCCCAAATGCTGGGATTACAAGCCTGTGCCACCACACCCGGCTTAGATGTTATTTTAATATAATATCTGATTACTTTATATTTCCTCTCATTTTTACAATTTTGGGATGGAACCTAGGGTCTTGCACTTGCTGCTCAAGTGCTTTATCACTGAGCTTACCACTAGTCCTGTGTTTTTTTCCTAGACAGTTCCCCCACTTTGCCTATCGGTTGATGACTTTGAAGATTGGGAGATATGTGGTACATGCGATTTCATAAATGCTTCCTTTTTCTGTTAAAAGGTTCTGACTTTGAACAGGTGCTAATTTGCTTCAAAACCAACCAACAAAGCTGAGACTTTTCCCATGTCATTCTTTTTGTTGAACTTTGTGTTTCAATTCTCTAACCCCTCTGAGCCTCAGCACAAATGTCAACTAATGCCATGCCAGAAGAAGAAAGTATGTGACCTTCAGCATAATGATTTATAAACCAAAATAGAAATGACTGTCTGGCCCTGACAGATTTCTACATGTGCCTTTGGGTTTCATGAGAGCTGTTGGCTGTGGTATTTTCGTGTCTTTGTTTGTGTTTGTGTGTGTGTGTGTGGTACTGGAGATGGAACCCAGGGGCATTCTACCTCTGAGCTATACCTCTAGCCCTATTTATTTTTTATTTTTGAGTCATAGTCTCACTAAGTTGCTGAGGCTGGCCTCTAACCTGATCCTCTTGTTTCAGCCTCCTAAGTACTGGGATTTTAGATATGTGCCACCAAGCCTGGGAACATCTTTGCTTTTTAACATGTGATTTACAATAACCCTTTCATTCATTTACAATTTGCTCGACAATTTCAGAAACTCCTAATTAGCATATGACCATTGCTCTAAAGTATTGATTTTTATTAATGTGAAAAATAGAGATTTTGAGAATCCATTGGCCTATTAGGTTCCATTTTGAAAGCTCGTATTTGTGGTAGGAATGAGAGGAAAAGCCAGTGCTCCAACAGCTGAGGCTGAGACTCTTTGGAGGCTTTGAGAAGAAATCTTGGGGGCCCTAATGGGAAGTTGTTGTTGGGAAAGAACAGTTGTTTTAGAAGCTGAGATAGCAGAGTGTGTCAGTCTTTCAATTGCCAATATTACTGGCCTTGAGTCAGTGTATCTTCTGTTCCACTAGAAAAATTGGTAAAAGTAGTACTTGGGAGACCAAGACAGGAGACTAGTAGGTTCAAGGCTACCCTCAGCAGCTTAGCGAGGCTCTCAGCAACTTAGTGAGACCCTTTTTCAAAATAAAATAAAATAGAACTGGTAGTGTAGCTCAGAATATCTCTGGGCAGAATCCCCAGTACTACACAAGCACAAAGGAATGGTAATAGTATATTTAGGATGCAATTAGGGTTGTTCTTTTAGATTTCACATTACATGTGTAGAAGGCCTTTCTATAATGGATTTTTTCGTGATGGCTCCAAGAGGTAACTCAGGTGCATGAACTCCATTGTAGGTCCCCGTTATCTAGAGTTTATCTAGAGCAAATGGGAAAAATGTGAGGTTTCTCTGGAGAGTTTCATCCTTTGATGATTAGCTCTTGGATCCACTCTGAACTGTCTCTGTACAGCAGGGACAAGTGCTAAGTGATGTTTCACTGCCCAGACCATGACATTTGTCACTGCTCTAGAGCAGTTGCCTATGATTTCACTCAGCATTGCCTTGCCTTTTCTCTACCTCTGTGGCTCCAGAGCCAAAGGAAAACCCAGTTGTTTATAGAATCTTGTGTCTGCTTCAGATTTGAGTAGTATTTATTAGCTCTGGGATCTTGGTTATATTATTTGAACTTCTTGAGCCTCTGTTTTCCTCTTCTGTAAAGTGTGTGTGGGGTATGATCTGCCTCACAAGGTTGCAAGGACTAAATCAAATAAGACATACATCAGAGAGTATATATGAATCATTTAGCTTAGTGTCTGGCATATAGTTGATGATCATAAGCTCATGGTTATTATTGATCCTGTTAGGAAGGTGAGATAAATGAATTTGTAAGGAAAGGTGTTGCTCTGAAATTAGACTTCCCAAATGAACTATGACAGGATAATGTAGAACCATAAATGTTGTTGCTATCAGGGAAATTACAGAGTATCTAGTTCAGTTATTTCTAATATAATTTCTGATCACAATCACCTCAAGATCTTATTGATCCAGAGTCTCAGGTCTTATTTTAAACCAAAAGCATCAGAATCTTGTTAGTACAGTTCAGGGCCCTGATTTCTATAGCCATCATGATGTCAGTGGTCATTTTGGAACCCCAGAACAAGTGTCAGGCTCTTTCAAACTGTGCTTCTTGGATCCTCAGTGTATCCCACCCACACAAGCTCAAATGAATTTACTTGTATTGGGATTCCATATACAAATTTGCTTGAACAATGGAATTTGCAGGTTAAAAGAAAAAAGAAGCTGATAACTAATATAGTACCTGCCAGACACATTTTATATAAACTAAGGAGCATAATAAAGAGAGGGAGGAAAATTGGGAGGAAGATAAAGAGAGAATATGAATGAATACTAAGCCAGTATATGTCCATTCAACATATGGGGAAACTGAGGTCCAGAGGTGATCATTGAAGGTCTTATACAATTAGATAGTGCTAGATTTACTACTAGAGCCTGTGTCTTCAAGAACTAAATTGATTCATTCATCAAATTTGTATTGAGTATCTGCTATAAATCCTCTGCTCATACCACTTCCATTCAGGCAAGTTTTAAGAAGAACTTTAGGCATATGGCTTTCTATATCATCATGGTACCAGGAGTGAGAAAAAAGTTTCCCATGTAGGCTTAAGATAATCCCCTTCTTCTGTTTTGGGGATCCCAGATAGGTATTAGTTCCATTAGTGAATCTGTAGAGAGTGTCCACTAAAGCACTATAGACCAGGGATTTAGAGACACAGAACATATCTCCCTCCCCTCACAGGACATCATGGTCTATGTGATAAGTACTATGGTAAAGGTAAGCTTATGGTAGCCCTTAATCCAGATTAGTGTGTGTGTGTGTGTGTGTATGTATGTGTGTTGTGAGTAAAGAGAAGAGGGAGAACAAATAAGGAAGGCTTCTCAGATAAGTGATGGTTGATCAGTTCCAGGGCTAGGGTGAGACAAGTCCAGTGGCCAAGGCTCACATTTAAGGAGGCTCTTACTCTTGGGTTCATATAAATGTAGGCTAACACCTGAGAGTAAATGTGTCTCCTTAAATTTTACAGTCTAGGTGCCTGGCTTGCCTCACTCCTGTCTTGGTTCTATTCTATGTTGAATTCATAAAGAATGCATGAGATTTAGGATAAGCCAGGCAGAGAAGACAGAGTAAGATCTTCCTTCCCTTCCTCCTCCCCCCTTCCCTCCTCCTGCCCCTCCCTCCCTCCCTCCCTCCCTCACTTTCTTTTCTTTCTTCCTTTCCTTTCTGATACTGGGGATTGAAGCCAGGGACATTCTACCTCTGAACTACACCCTGGACCTTTTTTATTTTTTGTTGTTGAAACAGGGTCTCACTAAATTGCTGAGACTGTCTTCAAACCTATAATACTTCTCTCTCAGCCTCCCAAGTTCTGGGATTATAGGTGTGTGCCACCATACCCAGCAAGATTATTTTTCTTGAAACTAGAAGTAGTTGGATGTGACTGGAAAGAATGGGGAGGATTAAGAGATAAATCCAGAGAGGTGTATAGGGGCTAGAGTCTTGACAGTGATGTACATAAGCAAAATAGGCTGGATATAGGGTGGTAGTTGATAATTTTTCTCAGTGACTTAGTAATAGGGGTGGAACTTGTGGCAAACAGAAAAGACAATTTCTATCTAAAAGCAGAATCCTCAAATGGACTCCAGTAATTTTTGCTATCTGAAAATTTGGGTTCAATATAGTCAGAGTATCTGATATTTCACCAGAAGGAAATATCCAGAAGTTTCATGTATAACATATTTTGAAGTGTTAGCAATTACAGCAAATTTAAAACATGGTGCAGACCAGAGAAAACATACATGCTGGCCAAATAGAGCGAGTGGGTTTGTGAGCTGGGTTAGATAGTAATAGGCCTGTAATGCTTCATGAAAGACTTACGGTTTATCCTGAAGCTTATGGGGAGCAATTCACAAATGGGAAGAGATCAAGAAGGAGAACACAGGCAGATTTTCCTTAACCTTAAAAAACCTTGAGAATTATTTGCTGGGTTTCATTGAAGAACCTCATATTTTAACCCTGAGTTTCAGTCTTATCATCATCATCATCAGAGCAGGGTGTATACTAGGTGAATCCAGGTAGAATAGTTCTCTTCTGTGAATGTGGCTTGCTACATCTTCTTCAGAATGTGTCACTCATTGGTTTTCAGAAGGTAGATTGCTTAAAAGTAGTATTCTAAATCTCAAACTGTACATCACATTTCCACTCTAGCCATCCTAACATATTTGAATAAACACCTTTGTGGACCAAGCAGATTGATGTCAAACCTACAGATAAGAATGGTACATCAAGGTACCCATTACATCTTTCTGAGAGTGAAAGCAGATAAAGTAAAGACTGATGAAGTTCGACATTGTCAGCCTTCCTGCCCCTACCACATCAACAGTTGTTCAACGTGAATATTTTTCACTGCCCCGTGTTTTAGTAAGCTTTTTGTCACTGTGACCAAAATACCTGTCAAGAACAACTTGGAGGAGGAAAGGTTTGTTTGGATCATGGTTTCGGAGGTTTATTCTATGGCCAGCCCACTCTAAGGCAGAAACATGATGGAGGCAGAGTGTGGCAGATTTAAAAAAAACAAAAACAAAAACCTGCTCAGCTGAAATCAGAGACCAGGAGAGAAGGGTCCTAGGGACAGAAATAGCCCCTTAAGAGCCAGGCGTGGTGGCGCATGCTTATAATTCCAGCATTTGGGAGGCTGAGACCGGGAGGCACTCCGCAACTTAGTGAGACCCTGTTTCAAAATAAAGAATAAAAAATAGGGCTGGGGGTTATAGTTCGGAGGTAGAATTCTCCCGGGTTCAAGTATCCAGTATTGCAAAAAAAAAGAAATAGCCCCTTAAGGCTACATCCTCAGTGACCTACCTCCTCCAACCACACTCTATCTCTGAACCTTGCATTCTGCCTAACACATGAGGTTTAGGGCAACAGTTCAGTTCCAAACTGTAACACTCACCCACTCATAGCAGATCATAAGCCTCTTAGTTGAGATGAAGCAGGGTCTAAGAAATAGTCTCTCCAGGACTTTTATTGATGGTTTTTCCTTTAAAACAGTTGAAGCATCTGTTGAGAGGTGGTGGCTGAGTTTAGCTGTTTTATGATTCTGGAAATCAGGCATCTTTTTATTCTCTATTTTTATTTTATTGTTTAATAATTTTGTTGGTGTATTATAGTCTCATATCATAATGCAGTTCACAGTGATAGTGACATACATGCACACAGCACTTGGTGAGCTTTCCCCTGGCTTCTTGTCCACTCCACCCTTCCCCTTACAGGATTGGCATTGGTATTCTCACATATGTGCATAATGTCAATGGAAGTGATTTTTTCATTGATTCTCCCTCCCCCCTTCCCCGAGACCACCTCCCTTGCTCCAGTGAGGGATGAGGGATGGCTAAAATGAAAAAAGAGAAATAGTGATATAAATGGTTGTATTGAAGAGCCAGGATTTGAATCCTGAAAGTCCATTGATTTCCATGAGGTGAGTGGGGGAAAATCTTCTGATTATGTAGCACCATTCTTAGAGTTTCTTGAAGCTCCTAAGCAGAGATGCCAGTGGTCTTAGTGACATTGTCTGCACTCTTGGCTATTTCTAATCTAAGGGCGTGTGTGTACTGAGTGTTTTGCCAGACTTTTGCAATGACTTTTCAGACAAGAGTTCTAGCCCAGTGCATGGTCTGCTGTGGTGGTAGGGTTTTGGAAGTTTATATCAAATGTTTGGGCTTCAGTTCATGTGCCTTTTTTAGATCTTGAAGAAAAGAGATCATACAAGGCAACCTGGACTCCCTGTAGGGATCTGAACAATCAAGTTGGAATTCTGCATGATTCTAATTCAGATTGGAAGGGGAAAATTAGGAACATTTGTATGCAGGATTAAATGGGGAATAATTGAAAAGTTAGTAAGTAGGTTCAATTTGGGAAAGGTAACACAATCTAGTCCGATTTACATATAGGTTACCCAAAGTGGTTTCTTATCAGGGAAGAAGTCAATTTTATTTCATTCAGACAAGGCAGAGTTTGCATAGTCATCAGTTACCTAAAATTAACAAGAGGTGAAAAATAGTTCAAAGACAAAGAATAGAAAAACTGATAATCCAAAAGGGTATGCTATACACAGTTCATGGTTTTCTAGTAAAACACAAAATTTCTTCTTCTTCTTTTTTTTTCTGCAGTCCTAAGATTGAACCCAGGGGCATTCCACCTCTGAGCTACACCCCCCAGTTCTATTCTTATTCTTTATTTGGAAACAGGGTCTCACTAAATTGTGGAGGGCCTCACTAAGTACCTGAGGTTGGCCGTGAACCTGCAATCCTCTGGTCTCAGCCTCCCAAGTACTGGGATTATAAGCATGCACCACCACACCTGGATAAAATTTCTGCCTTGATTAAAGCTCATCTCAAAAACTATTGATATTATATTTGGCATGATTACTTGCAAAGTTGCACAAGGATGGTAATTTATCTTAGGGGCTCTCCTTAAGTTTGCTTTTCTGGAAGTTTTCATAAGGAATTTCAGATTGATCTTTATTAAGACCTAAATGCAAATGGGTATTGGATTTTGTCAAATGCAGTTGAATTGAATAGACCTTCTCAACAGAGGAAATACAAATGGCCAAAACATTTATGATAAAATATTCAATATCATTAGCAATCAGGGAAATGCAAATCAAAACTACACTGAGATTTCCTCTAACTCCAGTTAGAATGGCAAACATCAAGAATACAAACAGTAATAAATGCTGGCGAGGATGTGGGGAAATAGGAACCCTTATATAGTGTTGGTGGGGTTGCAATTTAGTAAAGCCACTATGGAGATCAGTGTGGAGGTTCCTCAGAAGACTTGGAATGGAACCACCATATGACGTAGCTTACCACTCCTAGGTATCTTTCCAAAGGAAGTAAAGTTATAATATTATAGTGATACAGGCATATCCATGTTTATAGCAGCATAATTCACAATAGCCGAACTATTGAACAAGTGCAGGCGTCCATCAACAGATGAACGGGTTACAAAACTGGTATATATACACAATGGAATTTTAATCAGCCACTGGGATTATAGGGGTGCGCTAGTGTGTTTGGCTTGTAATGGACTTTTTATTACCATCCTGCCATGCTTCCTACCCAACTCATCTGGAGAATGGTGCCAGTTAGGGTCAAATAAGTGGTGTAGAATAATTTCAAGGCACTCTTATGTGTTATTTGCAAGATTGAGGGAAGTGAGTATCAATTTCTTAGGAGCATCCTTCAGAAGGTATAGGCATCAGTTTTATCTGCCATTCACTTTTTCTCCATCGAAACTCCCATTGATCTTAGTAATCTCTCTCATTCAACTCTCCTCTCTATCTTATCCCTGCCACTATTTTATATCCATGGTAATGAACCTTCTAACACATTGGTTTACTCCTCCTCCTGGGGAGATGGTAGGAGGTAGACACACAGTTTTAGATTTGGTTGAACCTGGATTCAGACTCTGGCCTGTCAACTTATTAGCCATATGATCTTTGGAAGTTTTCTTGTAAAAATTGAGTTTATTCGTATCTTTGTATTGTAATATAAATTCTTTATTACTATAAAATATGGAAGTAGAGAATAAAGAATATCAATAGCTGTCATTTGCTGGGTGGCCATTACGTGGAAAATGCTTTGCATATATTACCTAATTCTCAGTGCAATTCTAAAGAGGTAAACACAAGCTAAGGGAGGTTTAGAAACTTGCCCAGGATCACAAGTCTAGTAAGTAGTTTAAGTGGGATTTTAAATCAATTCAACTTGACTCTAAAGTTTATATATATATATATATATGCTTTTCACAAAAATCACAATTATGTTGACATATTCCATTCTTGACCTTTTTTCTAAGCATCATTTTCTATACATAGTTTTAATAATATGTGTAATTTTTATGTAAAGTTCTGTATTCTGCTTATTTCATATAATGTGACACTATAGACATTTTGCTATGTTGATAAAATTTTGTGTAATGTTCTTTCTTAATAGTTATAATAATGGTCCATTAATAGATCTACTCATTTATTCCTTAGTCAGTGAGCATTTTGTTTTCAATTATTCATTAGCATTAATACTGTTGAATGCCACATACCTTACCTTAGACATAAAAGTTTATCCTCCTGTGGTCAGTATTATTTTAGGCATTATCTCAGAAATGAATTTACTAGATAAGTTATATATAATTTTAAGCCTTTTGATCCATATTGTCAACATTCATTGGAAATTAATAACACTTTTGGAAGACAATGTAGAAAATTTACTTGGCCTTGATGAACCTCCATTTTCTCATCACTACAATTATAATGATGAAAGATTTAAGACTTGAGAAGCACCTATCATAGTGTCTTTCCCTTCTCACTTTTCTTTTCTTTCCTTTCCTTTCACTCCCTCCCTTTCTTCCTTCCTATTTTTTGGTACTAGTTATTGAACTAAGTGGGGGCTTACCTTCAGGCTTTACCTGTAGCCCTTTTTATTTTTAATTTGTTCTCACTAAGTTGCTGAGGCTAGCTTTGAACTGTGATCCTCCTGTCTCAGCCTCCCAAGTACTGGGATTACAGGCATGCACCACCATGCCTGGTACCTTCTCACTTTTCGAAACTTTTTGCTATTTCTCCCTTCATGTTTTCTAAGGATTGTTAATTCTTGCTTGAGTTTCCTTTTAATCTTTGGAAACTCCATGCATTGTTTTTATTATTATTAATTTTTTGCTTTGCATCATTATAAATGCTTAATCTTTTAAAACATTAGCTGCAATATAAATACATACTGGGAAATCTGCAAATGTTGATTGCATATAAATTAACACATAGTGAACATCCATTTATTCACTACCTGGGTCAAGAAAGAGAATATTAAAAATACTCAGACATACCCAGCATGTTCTCATTAAGTCACCAAAAGTAACCATAACCCTGACATCTGACTGCATACTCAGAGGGTGCTCACCCATGCAGCCTGCACACACAACTCATAGTCCTTTTTGACCACAGCTTGCCCTCTGCAGTTGCTTTTCATTTTTTTCTTGGATACTACTTTGTTTTTTATTGGTGCATGTAATCATACATCTTATGGAGGTACAAGCTGGTAGAGTCATACATGCACACAGGACTCAACCCTTCCCCAATTCCCATCCTATTCCCTCCCCACTTCCTCCTTCTCATGTTCGGCTTAGTGCTCTTCTGAGCACTAGTGGTGGTAGCTAGCTTTTTTTCTTTCTTCTTCTTTTTTTGGGGGGTGATATCAAAGATTGAACTCAGGGGCATTCTACCACTGAACTACATTTTTCTTTTTTTTTTTTTTTTTTTTTTTGCAGTACTGGGGATTGAACCCAGGGGCATTCTACCCCTGAGCTACACCCCCAGCCCTATTTTTTTATTCTTTATTTTGAAACAGGGTCTCACTAAATTGTGGAGGGCCTCACTAAGTAGCTGAGGCTGGCCTCAAACCCAAATCCTCCGGTCTCAGCCTCCCAAGTACTGGGATTACAAGTGTGCACCACCACGCCCAGCTTTTATTTTTTGTTTGGAAACGGAATTGCTAGGTTACTGAGTCTTACTACACTGCTGATGCTGTTCTTGAACCTGAGATCCTCCTATCTCAACCTCCCAACTACTGGGATTACAGACATGTGCCACCATATCTGGAGATAACTAGCTTTTTGTATGTGTTCACCAAGTCCAGTTGTCAGTTGAGTCAAATCAACCTTTATTGATGGCTATTCTATGCACACCATTCATATTGGAAACTCCGAAGATCATCTAGTCTTTATGGATAGGCATATCACAAGAAATCTGATTTACTTAAAAATGATTTTGCAGCTGGGCATGGTGGTGCATGCTTATAATCCCAGCATTTGGGAGGCTGAGACCGGAGTATCCGGGTTCGAGGCCAGCCTCAGCTACCTAGTGAGGCACTCCGCAACTTAGTGAGACCCTGTTTCCAAATAAAGAATAAAAAATAGGGCTGGGGGTAGAGCTCGGAGGTAGAATGCCCCTGAGTTCAATCCCCAGTACTGCAAAAAAAAAAAAAAAAAAAAAAAAAAAGATTTTGCATATCTGGGGACTGAATCCAGGTTCCTCTGCATGTTAGACAAACACTCTACCACTGACCTATATCTTGGTCCTTAAAATATTATCTTGTCCCGTTTTTTTCTTTTTCTTTCTTTTTTTTTTTTTTGTACTGGTGACTGAACTCAGGGATATTCTACCTCTGAGTTATACCCTTTTTATGTTTTTGTTTTGAAACAAGGTCTCATTAGGTTTCTGAGAATCTCACTACATTCCTGAGACTAGCCGTGAACCTGCAATCCTCCAGTCTCAGCCTCCCAAGTACTGGGATTACAGGTGTGCAACACCACTCCTGGTTAATCTTTTCCTTTTAAAATGTATTTTGTAGCTGGGCATGGTGGCACACGCTTGTAATTCCAGCATTTGGGAGGCTGAGACCGGAGGATCCGGATTCGCAGCCAGCCTCAGCTACTTAATGAGGCTCTCCACATCTTAGTGAGACCCTGTTTCAAAATAAAGAATAAAAAGTAGGGCTGGGGGTGTAGCTCAGATGTAGAGTGCCCCTGGGTTCCATCCCCAGTACTGCAAAAAAAAAAAAAAAAAAAAAAAAAAAGTATTTTGTGCCAGCTATTATTGAAGGCTGTTGCAGATTATTTTCTATGTCATGCTTCTGGTGGTGGTGGTGGGTGGGGGAGCAGGGAATGTTGTTGATGGTTGGCCTGTTTTTTTCCTTTCCTTAGCCTATTTTTGTAGTCACCATTCCTCTTATCTGGAGAAAGGGGCACAAGCCGAACTCTTTCTTCATCCTCTTTAGCAGCAATTCTCTCCCATAGCACTTGAGTGGATGTTGTTATCTCCTTACTAAAGCTGTACTTTCTTTCCATTAATTCTAGAGAAACATTTGCAAACTTACCTCTCAGATGTTCCTGTAGTTATTCATGATATTTGGTTAAAATATATCCGTAAATGTCTTCTGCCCTCATGACTCCCAAGTTAGAAATAACCATTGTCCAAACCTTCTGCTTCTGCCCTTGGAATATTTTCTAACTCTGTAAACATGAACAAAAGAGAGTGAATATGAGAGTATTTTGAGTAAAGAAAACACCATTTTGGGGCAGTCATATGGACAGAGAAAAGAATGTGGTATGGGTATTTTGTGACTGGCAACACTTTGTTATCATAAAGCTATAGAAAAAAATCATTGCCTCTGGAAAAGTGAGTGCCAATCTCTGGGCTTTAGTTTCCTCATGAATAAAATGTGGCAATTGGATTAAAATAGATCATTTGTAAATCTTTGAGACTTTAGATAATAAGTGACCAGAACATAGAGGCTATTTTGACTTTGCTAACTACTTCCTGCCTGGTGCTTTATGCCTCAGTAGGCTTTTGAAGTCTTCCAGTTAACAAATTAACATTGGGCCTAATGGAAGCCAGAGAAAGAACAGTGAGGTTCTTCTTGACCCAATAGTTTAGTTTTAAATTGATTCAATAATTACTGAAGCTCTTGTTAGTTGGAAATAAGGATCAAAAAGTTCTGGCCGGGTTACCTCAGTGTGACTGGTTGGAGAAATGACCGTCACAAATCTAGTCTTCCATAAAAGCAACAAAAATACCAGTAAACATTTTCAAAATCATTTTAATAACTCTGAAAATTAAATAAGATAATGCAACAGTACAAGGAATGCTAATTGGATAAGATGACTGAATAATTGTGAAAATGGTGAGTTTTGTGATATTTTATCTTACTGTATTCCTACCCTCTTTTTTCTATTCCACAGCAGTTTTGAAAATTAACATCTGTACAACCATTTAAAGTGTGAAAGCTACCATTCTGGCCACCATTGGAGAAGGCAGAATGGGTTTGAAGCTCTCCTAAGCTGGGAAATATCACTTACAAAGCTTGGCTTATTTGAACTAACTCAGAGATTGTTCATTTCAATTTTTTTTTCTTCAGGACATTTTTCAGAAATAGTTAATATTGATTGTTTAGTACTATATTTGGCACAGATAACAATAAACAACAGCAAAAAGAGTAAAACAAGCCGGGCGTGGTGGCGCACGCTTGTAATCCCAGCATTCGGGAGGCTGAGACCTGAGGATCCGGGTTCGCGGCCAGTCTCAGCTACCTAAGTGAGGCACTCCGCAACTTAGTGAGACCCGGTTTCAAAATAAAGAATAAAAAATAGGGCTGGGGGTATAGCTCGGAGGTAGAATGCCCCTGAGTTCAACCCCCAGTACCAAAAAAAAAAAAAAAAGAGTAAAACAACAAACAAGAAGCTGAATAATAAATCTAAAAAGTGGGGAATGAGATAGCCTTAGAGAGCTTTGAAAAGCTGTTACCTATTCCTAGAAATCAAGAAGGTCATGCACATGTGTAGGGCTTTCTCTATGCCCAGTGTTTCTATTTGGCTGGAAAAGAACTGAGAAGGTTCGAATCTCTCATTTCTGGCTGACCTTGAGGTTCTGCACAAGAAGGATTTGAAACCTAAGGCAGAGTTTTCAACTGCCTAGTTAAGCATTGAAAGCACACCCCAAAATATAGAGAACTTCCAGAAGGTTTGCCGATTTATTGGTTCAAGACATTTAAAGACATTTCTGTGTAATCATTAATCGTTTGTTGACCATTAAGGTAACTGACCACAAACTTCACTGGCTTTATATGACAAAGAATACAGAATTTATAGAATTAGTCCATGAAGTCACTAAGCAAACAGCAATGGTAAGATTAACAAACCCAGGGGAAGAAGGGGGATTCTGATTTCCAAAGGTGCCACATTACATTATTTAATATCACTCTTCAATAAAAATTTGAGACATTCAAAGAAATAGTTAAAAAAAAAAGTTCCCTAGGAACAAGGAACAGAAACTGACCCTGAAGACTCCCAGATACTAGATTTCTTAGACAAAGATACTCAATTAGCTTTTAAAAATATATTCAAATCAATAAAGGAAATCATGTCTAAAGAACCAAAGGAAAGAGCCTGGTGGCACAGAAATGTAATCCCAGTACTTGGCCGGCTGAGACAGGATGATTGCATGTTTGAGGCCAGAGTGCCATAACTTAGAGTCTGTTTCAAAATAGAAATAAAACTGGGAGCTGGGCGTGGTGGTGCACGCTTGTAATCCCAGCATTTGAGAGTCTGAGACTGGAGGATCCGGGTTTGCGGCCAGCCTCAGCTACCTAGTGAGGCACTCCACAATTTAGTGAGACCCTGTTTCAAAATAAAGAATAAAAAATAGGGCTGGGGTGTAGCTTGGAGGTAGAATGCCCCTGAGTTCAATCCTCAGTACCGCAAATAAATAAGTAAGTAAATAAATAAATAAATAAATAAATAAATAAATAAAGCTGGACATGGTGGTGCATGCTTGTAATCCCAGTACTCGAGAGGCTGAGACAGGAGGATTGCAGGTTTGTGGCCAGCCTCAGCTGTTTGTTTAGTGAGGCTCTCTGCAACTTAGACCCTGTTTCAAAATAAAGGATAAAAATTAGGGCTGGGGGTATAGCTTGGAGGTAGAATGCCCCTGGGTTTAATCCCTAGTACTGCAAAAATAAATAATAAATAAAAGGACTGGCAGTGTAGCTGAGGGGCAGGATACACCTGGGTTCAATTCCTAGTACCACACACTCACCAAAAACAAACCAACAAAAACTAAAGGAAAAAATGAAAAAAAAAAGTCTCACAAAATAGAGACTTCAAAAGAGAATTTTTTTAAGGAGGCAACTAAAAATTCTGTAATTAAAAAATAACTGAAATGAAAATTCACTGCAGGGGCTCAACATAAGAATTGTACTGGGAAAAGAAGGGATCAGCAAATTTAAAGACAAGTGAATTGAGATTATTCAACCCAAGGAAAAGAAAGGAAATAATTAAATGCATCTATTTGACTGACCTGGAGGTATTACTGTTTTCTGCTAAAGGTTCCACTACAGATGCAGAAAAAAAAGTGACCTGAATTTTCTGTCTGATTGTGGCAGCCAAGGTTTCATAGAGGAATATGGAAGAGAAGGGGAAGAAAGGGACATAATTAAGAAAAATGAATAGAACCTCAGGGACATATAGGATACCATCAAGCATAAAAACATGTGTAATGGGGATTTTAGAAAGAGCAGAGCTTCATATGAAAGAATATTTGAAAAATAATGGCCAAAATATGTTAAATTGGAGGAAAAATATATCCTCATATTCAACAAGTTCAACAAACCTGAAGGAATATAAACTTAAAGAGATGCATACCTGAGCCGGGCGTGGTGGCGCACTGTTTGTAATCCCAGTTCTTGGAAGGCTGAGACTAGAGGATCTGGGTTTGAAGCCCGCCTCAGCTACTAGTGAGGCTCTCTGCAACTTAGTGAGACCCTGTTTCCAAATAAAGAATTAAAAATAGGACTGGGGGTGTAGCTCAGAGGTAGAATGCCCCTGGGTTCAGTCTCCAGTACCTATTAAAAAAAAAAGGTGCATTGTATGGTACATAAATAGTATCTTAATTAAAAAATGTTGGGGCCTTTTAGCCAAAGCTCGCTCCTCTTTTTTTTTTTTTTGTACTACTGGGGATTGAATTCAAGGATATTCTTCCTCTGAACTATAACCCTACCCTTTTTGATTTTTGTTTTGAAATAGGGTCTCACTAGGTTGCTGCAAGTCTTGCTAAGTTGCTGAAGCTCATTTCTAACCTGAAATTCTCCTGTCTCAGCCTCCCAAGTATTCGAATTATAGACATGTACCACCATGCCCAGGCCAAAGCTCACTTTGATGCAATTCAATATTGTTGAATTTGTCATTTATTTCCTCTTGATTGAGATACAAGATTCATTTAAAAAGTCTAGCTGTTGGCAATAATGGCTTCCTCTATCTGGGAGTGGTGACACATATGGATAATTGTAGTACCTGGGAGGCTGAGACAGGAGGATCACAGGTTCCAGGCTAACATGTGGTAACTTAGTGAGAATTTCTTTTCTTCTTTTCTCCCCTTTCTGTTTCCTATTTTCCCATCTCTTCCCCTCCCTTCCCTTCCCTTCCCCCTTCCCCTCCTCCTCCTCCCCTTTCCTCCTCCTCCTCCCCTTTCCTCCTCCTCCTCCTCTTCCTCCTCCTCTTCTTCTTCTTCTCCTCTTCCTCCTCCTCCTCCTCCTCTTTCTCCTCCTCCTCCCCCTCCCCCCTCTTTCTATCTCTTTCCCCCTGTCTCCCCCTCCCTCCCTCCTCTCTCTTGATTGAACTCAGGGATATTCTACCTCTGAATTACATCCCCATCCCTATTTTCTATTTTGAAATATGGTTTCATTAAGTTGTTAATGGTCTCAGTAAGTTGCTGAGGCTGGCCTTGAACCTGTAATCTTCCTGTCTTAGCCTTCCAAGTCCTCAGATTAGAGATATATGCTACAGCACCTATGAGACCTGTTTCAAGACAAAAAAATACACTAGATCTGGGGGCATAGCTCAGAGATAGAACACCCTTGGGTTCAATCCCTAGTACCACCAATATGTATATGTATTTCTTTTTTTCACTCTTTTGCTATAAAGTGGCTTCCCCTAATTATTACGTATGGCAATCTATTCTGTTGGTATATAATAATTGATTCAGATGGCATTTAGTAATCTAATCTTCAGTTAACTCTACCTAGAAAAGTGTAAACTGTATGACACTGACAAGACCTTAAATCTGGCAGCAAAAGAGGTCAGGATTTGAAATCTAGCTCTGTCATTTATTTCCTTTCTGACCTTGATCAAGTTGCTTAGCCTCTAAGAACCTTTGTTTTCTCCCCTTCAATTGAGGGATATATTTATCTATATAATAAGGTTACTGTGATGATTGAGCTCTCAGGCAGGGGCTTGGCACATTTGCACTTTAGGAAATTAATTTTTTTATGTGTTTCAGTATGATAATTGTCACTTTTCTTTCAGAGGCCTGAAGGAAGCTTCTCTTACCTGGAAAAATACCAGTATAACAAAAGAAATATCTCTGATACATCTCCATTTTTTCCTATTTATTCTTTCTGAGTAAGATATTTATTTTCTATATGCTAATGTTGAGCTTTGGATGAACTTCCCATGTTTGAAAAGGTGACCTCCCTGGGTATGTGCAGCAACTTAATCCTCTGAAAAAGATATGTCATTGTCTGTGTCCTGTATTGACCCCGGACTTAGTTTCCTTGATAAAAGGAATGCTGAACTAATTCTTTTAGGGAGGAAAATCCATTAATTTTTTTTATTGAAAAGCATATTAATTTGAGCTGGGTGCTATGGTGTATTCCTGTAATCCCAGTTTGGGGAAGGCAGAGAGAGGAGAGCTCAGGTTGGAGACCAGACTTAGCAACTTAGACTGTATTTCAAACTAAAAAGGGCTGGGGGTATAGGTCAGGGGTAGAATGTCCCTAGGTTCAATCAGTTCCTGGGTTCAATCACTACATACATACATACGGACACATTCATTTTTCTAGCCTTTCCATATGTTCTCAGTAATTCAGATACCATTTGAAAATATACTTTAGGCTTTTGTTGGGAAGTTGGGAAAATTGAAGGGACAGTAAATACTATTTACCTTAATTTATCTGTGTGTGTGTGTGTGTGTGTAGAAACTGAAGTTCTAGGAAGAAAAGTGACTTTCCACTGTAACTCTACCAATAAGTGGCAGAATTGGCTGTTGAAGGTAGGAAGGGGGAGAAGGGGTAATGTACTGGCACTCTGCAGTTACCATGTAATTTTATTCTTACAAGTAGCACTCTCAAGTACACATGATTGCACCTTTTTGTCAGGTAAGGCAACTGAAGCTCAAAGCAGTCAAGTCCTGTATCCAACATCTACACAGTGAGAAGATGACAGGATGAGGTTGCCAAACCAGGTCTATTTCTCTTTAAAATCTATGCTTCTCTTTCTCTACATCGTCTCCTAAACTAGAATTCTTGCCATCTAATACCCCACCTGCTGGTCCTCCTAGCATACTGTATACCCTTCTTATCTACCATCTTTCAAAATCTTTCTTCAGGTTCTTGAGTAGATGCAAAACTAAAATGTAGGGAAATGGATTTAGGCTTAATATTAAGGAAGAATTTTGGTACTGGGAATTGAACCCAGGAACATTCTACCTCTGAGTTCCACCCCAAACCCTTCATATTTTTTGTTTTGAAACAGGGTTGCACTAATTTCCAGATGGCCTCACTAAGTTGCTGAGGCTGGCCTCAAACCTGCAATCCTCCTGTCTCAACATCCCAAGTACTGATATTACAGGTATGCACCACCACTCCCAGCTATGGAAAAAATTTTAATAGAGACACCCTGAATATATGGAACAACCTGCCTCAGGAAAGAGTATGTGCTCTGTCATTTAGGGTGACTAACAGTCCCAGACAAACTGAGATTATGGGGGTTCCTGGAATGTGAAGTTTTCAGTTTTAAAACTGGGATAGCCTAGGGCACAGAAATCCAAGTTGATTACTATTACTGTCGTTGAAGGTATATGATCAGGTGCTTGATGGCTTCAAATAGCAGATTTTGCCCAGCATTTGAGGTGTTACATGAATGGTTGGATAAGGCTATATGACCCACCTCTGTTACTGTAGAAGAGGGTGTTCACCTTGTAATTTGAAATTTTGGACCTACACCTGAAATTCTCATAAAATTGAGCCAGAGGCATGTAGGTAAATATAGCAGGAACAATGTGAAAAAGGAACACAAGAATAGCTGGATCTCACTACTCTCTGCACCACAAGAACATAGTCTTGTTTGCATTGTCATATTGTTTTGTTCATTCATTTTGATTGTTTTGTATGAATGTAATAACACATTCCCAATTGTTTAACTTTATTTCCTGACCCAACATCTTGGTGTTACCTCCTCCAATTGTATTGTGTCTGGCCATTCAAGCTTCTGACACTTAGTAGGTTGGGTTATTGTGAGATAATAAGAAATACATATTTGAGTTTTGCCCTGATTTTTCCACAGAGCCTCCGACCCTTGAGCTTTCCTTAGTGCTACAGGTGAAAATAGTGTCTATGCTAATAAGGTGACTCTTGCAGTATGTAGGCTGGTTACTAGAGGAACTGACCAAATGGCGAAGAGCCTGAGACTTTCAGATTTACTTTCCAACCTCCAGAGTGGGGACAGGGACTAGAAACTGACTTAGTCACTAGTGCCCAATGATTTATTTGATCATTCATACATAATGATGCTTCCATAGCAACACTAACCAGTGGGCTTTGGGAAGCTTCCTGATTGGTGAACACATGGAGGTCCTGGGAGGCGACACATCCAGGGAGACATCCTGGGAGCTCTGCACCCCTTCTCACTTACCTTCCCCCATGCATCTCTTCCATGTGTTGTTTCTTGAGTTGTATCCTTTATAATGAAAATTGGTGTTAGTAAGTAAAGTGTTTTCCTGAGTTCTAAGGATGATTGTGATGATTAAATGAAATATTACTATGAAAGAACTCTCGAGTGGGGACTAGCAGCAAAAGGAAAGGGAAGACAAAAAACAAAACAAATTAAACGGGTACCAAACACATTCTCCTGCTGCCCTTACATTGGACTTCTTCCTCTACCGGCTGTGTGGGATTAAGACACAGGCCCCTCCTTTGTGTTGGACAGATCTCTGTCCACTTGTCAGTCAAAGCACTATGATTAATTTGCCTTATTTTTGTTTTCTCCTACTAGCTGAATCCTTCAAGGAATTTGCTGAATTGCTCAACGAAGTAGAAAACGAGAGGATGATGATGGTAAGTCACTTACAATGGGCATGGAGCTGAAATCATGGCTGACATCGGGAATATTTTTTCATCTTCATTGGTTGGATTGATCCTCTGCTGTTTCTGGTTCTGTCTGATGGTTCCTGGTACTCTTAAAAGAGTCAGCTATAATAGATCTTGTTATATCTCAATTTCTCACTTTGAGAGTTTAGCATTAGTAAGAGGAATTTAATGTGAAAGTACCATCCCTGTTAATTTTGACGAGAAAGGATTTCAGAGGATCTTAAACTGGACTTTTATTCTTGATCAAATGGTCTATTAATCTGTTATCTGCTACCAAAAATACTAATACAGACTTTTTTCAAAATATTTTTATTGGTGCATTATGATTATACACAGTAGTCGAATTCATTATTACTTATTTGTTCATGCACAAAACACAGGTTGGTCATTTTCATTCCCATTACTCGTACTTTATTTATATTTGACAAAGGATTGTTTTAGTAAATGTCTATAGTGACTTTTCCTTCTTACAATTAAAGCCTACTTTTTAACACTAATAGGCTAAAGCCTGTTTTTAGAGCAGTTTTAGTTTTGCATAAAATTTGAGTGAAAACTTCTGAGAGATATCATACACCCCTCAATTACCCCTGTTGTTACCATCATGGGGATGTGGTTCATTTGTTATAATTGGTGAGCTAATATTGATGAAACATGACTGACTAATGTCCATAGTTTACATTAGTGTTCATTCTTTGAATTACACATTCTATAGGTTTGACAAATGTATAATGACATAGACCCACCATTATACTATTACCATACCAAAAAGTTCCATGGCCCTAATTATCCCCTGTGCTCAACGTATTTATCCCTCTCTTTCCTTTCCACCACAAAAATCCTTATAGCCACGGTAACATTTTAAAAACATTGATTCTTTGTATCTCAGATAATGGGTTATCTCTCCATTTATGTGTGTCTTTTATTTGATTTGTTTCATCTGAGTGTTAGTAGTTTCATCATATAGATCTTCTATATATATGCTAGATTTGCACCTAAGAATTTCATTTTTTGTGGAGTCTAATTATTTTAACAGTTTTAAATAGCTTGTGTGGTCCTAGACCAGCAGCACCAGTTATCACCTGGGAAATTGTTAGTTATGCAGGTCCTTGTCCCCAACCCAGTCCTATTGGGGACTTAAATATGGGAATACCTATGTTAATTAATATGTACTTATTCAGGCCTGAATGTAAGATTGGAATGCTGTAGAGAATAGCAAAGTGACCAACCTTCCCTTTCTCTTATCAGATGACTTTTTATTGGCATTTCAGTTTTGTTAAACTCGTTTATTCCAATAACAAGACTTTATCCATAATCCCTCTTCTTTTTCAATACTATAGTACTGGCTTCTCAGAATAATGCTTGCATTTTATCTAGGATCCTAGAAAAGCAGGATTGAAGGCAGAACTTGGAGGTAGGGAAATTGGAGATTTAAGCTCTAATTCTGGCTCTGCCACTAAATTACTTATTGACATCAGACTAATCGCTTTTTGTCTGGGCCTCCCTTTTCTTATTTGTAAAATGAGAGCAATCATCTCTTATGGTTATCATTAGGAACTCAAAATTATATAATAAGTGTGGATGTATTTTATAGAGGGGAAAGCTTTTGATTATATAGGTGGTATTTTTAGTTAGTTTAGTTACAAGCTTTTGTGCTTGTGGAAATATGACTTGAGAATTTTCAGTTTAAGAAATTTGCTTGTAAAGATACAAAAGAGATACCAAGATAGGTGGTTTCCCTGAAGCCTCATAGATGACCCACCAACTAATCTGCACTCTACTGAATGTTCTCTTCTGCTCAAAGAGTTTGTGGAATGCTGTCCATGTTGTTTTCAGGGGCATTCACCCCCATTTTCATTCAGACACACTGCCACAGAAAAGCTCAGCTGTGCTTCTCTTCAGCTCTAGTTGTTTGTTGATTTCTTTTATTTACCCAATAACAAAGCTCTAAAATATGGAAGAAGGATTCATCTTTTGAGATGTTGTTTTTCTCACCCTTCTTGCTGGCTCTTTGCCATGTGACTGACTCACTTGCTTCTGTCTTTAATTATGTTGAGCCTTTTTGTTCCCTACAACTTTTCCATCATGTATTGAGTGTTTGCTCTTCATTTCCCACTTAATTCCAGGAATGTGGGAAGGTGAATGAGAGCCTTTCACACCATGCCAGCAATTCACTGCTTGATTGTGCCTCTCTCATTTCCAGGGGCTCTGGCTAAAGGACTCCACTGCCCCAGTCTGGATAATCTGGGAGGTGTTGAACAGCTTTTCATACTTTTTAAAAACAAACTTCAAAATAAGATGTGGAGTAAGAGTAATAGTTCATATCCCTAGAATATGTCCAATGTCTATTCTTCTCCATAAATGAATATAAATAGTGATAATGGAGGATCCTTCAGTAACATATTAGGAACAGTGGAGGGAAGAAATGTGGGATATCCTAGCTGTGATGTTCTTAAAAGGACCCTAGGGGAGGCTGTAGTATCTCAGGGGTGGCCTTTAAATGTCTGGATTGCAAACATCCTGTATAAATAGGATGCTTGTCTAGATGTCTTTCTGACTCCAGAGGGGGTTCTGCTGGCAATGTGGAAGGTCTGTCTCTGAAGACTGCCAAAACTAAGCTAAAGAAGTCCATGCTATTTTAAACAGCATATACTCAATGCCCTATTTTGGTAATCTGTTCACCATCAAAGATTTTTGGGCAATTTTGCAGTATTAGAGTGGATACCATCTCTGTTCTGCTAAAGACCTTATTCAGTGTCAGTTTGGGTATTATTTAGTAGGAAGCTGATTAGATAAGCTCACTAACATGTTTAGGATGATACTTCTCATAGTGAAGATTCTACCCTGATAGAGCAGTAGGTGTTTTTTTCCCAGAAAACTCACACAGTGGATGCAGTGATCAGAAAGGGGAATAAAGATAAAGTTTACTTTAAAAGGCCTCTTTGAGTAGATGCTAGACTTCTAAGGTGTTTAAAGGATAAAATAGAATGAAGAAAAAAACAAAGAACCAAGCTGCTATCTGGCCTTTTCCTACATCCCTAGCTGTATGTTCTGGCAGAAAATAATATACTAACCAATGACTGTCAAAGAAAGGAAAATGTTCAGAGTATCTAGTTGTAGAGCAGGAGAGTGGGAGAAGTATTGTTGATGCAACTAACAGAAAACTATAGACTCCTATGTCATTGGCTCATGTACTACTTTCCTAGACTGAATAGGGGTCCAACATGTCAAAGGACCCTGTATGAAAAATTTCTCACATGCCTGCTTATGCAGGACAGCCCTCTTAGAACATAAACTATGGGCCACTACTCCATCCTAGAGGTTCCTTAATATAAAAGGGCCCAGCAGGGCATCCATATAGAGGCTTGGTATGCTGCTCTCTTTACAAGTAGCATATTCACTTCTTATTCAAAAGTAGACTACTTTAGTGTCTCCCAGGTGGGTACTTTATACACAATACCTTTGTGAAATTGGAAATTTTTTTTAATTAGCTATCGCTGCATAACAACTTATTCTAAAACTCATAGCTTAAACTAAAACTATTTGCTTTTATCTCATCAATTAGCAAGTCAAGAATTCAGGCAGGGGTCAGCTTGGTGTTTGTTTTTTTTCTGTTCCATATGGTTATATTCAACTTTCAGATGGGTTGACATAGAGGGTCCAAAATTATGTTCCTCATGTATCTGGCCCCATAGTGGGGATGGCTGGAAAGCTAGGTAAAGTTGGTAAGAAACTTTGACCAGAATGTCTACATTTATCCTCTCCAGATTGTAGTCTCAGTGTAGTCCAATTTCTTATGTAATTTTTCAGGGATCCCAGAGGGAGTATTTCAAGAGAACCAGGTAGATACTTCTGGTCTTTTATGAACTAGTCTCAGAAGTCACATAGCATTACTTCTGTTTTACACTATTGGTTCAAAATAGTAATAAGACCATTCACATTCAAGATGGAGGGGCAGAGACTTCATCTCTCAATGGGAGGTGTGCAAAATAATTTATAGCCATGTCTTATGGCTTATATAACAGTAGAGAAGAAAAATGACACTCTTTACTGGGTCTGTGACACTGATAACTTAATTGGTCTCCACGTAGGTATATGCAAAGTTGATAGCAGAGAAGCTACAGTCCAGGAAACTGTAGAATATGTTGGGCAAGAGTTCTGGGCTGGTACTTTTAGTAGAAGGATTCTTGTTTCCAATCAGGAGAATCACTGGTGTGTTTCTTTTTGACACCAGAAATGCTAATATAGTTTTGTTTAGTTGAGACATCAACATAAATCTTTGTGAGAATCGGAGACATCTGCAGAAAAAAACATTTAGTGAGGGCTCTTGCAGGTACTAATTCATGGACTTTTCTGCCTTTGGCTAATGAATACACTCAGGGATATAGGGTATGTCAAGTATCATACTGGGAGGTAGGTTATATATGATTAGGACCAAATGAGGTCTGGAAAAGGGTTTTATAGTTCAGTAGATGTGAAGAGATGTAATGAGAATCACACAGAGTCTGGAAATATTTGTAAGCAAGAGATTTGTTTTTATAAGGCCAGCAAGGGTAAGAAAGGGTTACATGATTTTATAAATTTAAGCCTATAGCACATAGAAAGTCAGCTATAGAAATACAGGTGATTAGGAAATATATAGAGAATGACTCTTCCCCTAGGCAAAAAATTATTTGTTCTTGTCTAGTTTTATATTTCTGGGTATGATAGTCAGCTTTTCACTTCTATGACAAAATACTTGAGAAAATCAACTTATAGGAAGAATAATTTTTTTTATTTTATTGTGCAGTACTAGGGATTGAACACGGGGATGTTCTACTACTGATCTATAGCCCCAGCTATTTAAAAAAAAGTTTTTTTGAAGCAGGATCTTGCTAAGTTGCTGAGACTGGCTTGGAATCTGCAATCCTCCTGTCTCAGCCTCCCAAGTGCTAGGATTACAGGTGTGTGCCACCGCAAACAGTTCAAGGAGGAATAGGTTATTTTGGCTCATGGTTTAAGATATTTCAGTCTGTGGTCAGTTGGCTCCATTGCTTCTGAATTTGTTGTGAGGGAGGACATCATGGCAGGTGTGGCAGAGCAAAGTTGCTCACCTCTTGGCAGCAGGCAGGAAAGGAGAGAGAGAGGAAGGGGCTGGGGAGAAAAATCCTTCAAAAGCATGCCCCCTACCTACTTCTTCCAACTAGGCCCATGACCTAATGTTTCTTCCACCTTCCAATGGCACCATCAACTGGGGACTAAGAATTTAACACATGGCATTAAGGGTATTAAAGGTCCAAATCATAACACTAGCTACTGGCAGTCCTGGGGGTAGTTTTAGGAGCTAAGTTAAATCAGAGTTTCAGGGGATCACCAGGTTGTTCTCATTTGAATGTTAATATTGGCTTGTTAGGAGTTTGCCCATTTAGTTGAACCTTGAATCATACCTAGACACAAAACAGGGAGCCCAAAGCACCTAAAAATATGTACTAATTCTCCAACTTTCTATGCTTTTTGGTAATAGCTTGAAAATTGATTTGTACTCTAGAGAATTCAGAACAGATCAAAACTGACTTTCTGTTCTGGGGGGTAGGGTGGGGTGGGGTGGTGTGTGTGTGTGTGTGTGTGTGTGTGTGTGTGTGTGTGTGTGTGTGTTTTGCTTGGGATTGAACCCAGGGTCATGGATATGTAAAGCAACACTACCACTGACCTATGCCCCCACCCTCTGTCTTACATTTTTTTTGTGTGTGTGTGTGGTACCAGGGATTGAACCTAGGGGCATTCTACATCTGAGCTACATCCCCAGCCCTATTTTTATTCTTTATTTTGAAACAGGGTCTCACTAAATTGCGGAGGACCTCATGAAGTAGCTGAGGCTGGCTGCGAACCTGTGATCCTCCTGTCTCAGCCTCCCAAGTACTAGGATTACCAGCATGTGCTACCACGCTTGGCTCTGTCTTCCATTTTTGTTATGAAGCTACATCTTGGCTTATCGATACTTCATGTCTCATTTGACAAGGAAATGAGTCCCTTATTCCTGTTTTTGTAATAGATCAAAATTAATGAAAAGACCGCCTGTCAGATGCCTACTTTGAGCTATCCACTATAATAATACTAGTTCTCATCACTGAGGGAACAAACCCCATTTGTTGCCTTGGACAGATGCAATCTCATAAGAGTTCTTCATCAAGAGAAAGCTTTATATATTTCCACCTGTCCACAGAATAAGGGCACCATTGGATTGGATGATTTAAAATCTCTAGAACCTGTCGATGTCAATATTTGTAATATGTGGGCAGGCCATTCCTATTAGCTCTTGAGTGTGTTAGCTAATATGAAGGCCTTGCCCAATGTTCTCTGTGATGCTATAATATATTCCAAGTTCTTTAGGAAACACTCTTGTCTTCTGTCACAACAGATGAGGACTGGAAATAATTTATACTGGGATTTTGCCCGATGTTATTACTTCTAACTCATTTGCTTCCCGTGAAATGGTTTGCACTAGGTGCAATTGGACTTTCAGTGTATTCCCCATTCCCACTTTCCTTTCTTTTTTTTTTTTTTTTTTCCTGCTGAACATGGTTCTATTTATTGATTAAAAAATCAGGTCAGAGTACTTTTAAAGTTAAAGATTTATGTCCATAAAAGTCTGTATTTCACTTCTTCTCACAGCATTTAGTTTTAAGAGATAATGGGCAAAATAGATAGTAACGCAAACCAACAAATTAACATTTTGCAGAATGATGTATTACAAAAAATGTCCTACTAGAAAGAATCTTGTATCTGAATCTTGTTAACATAAAAGTTGTTCTGTCTTTTATTCCAGGTACAAAATGCTAGTGATCTGCTGATCAAACCCCTGGAAAATTTTCGGAAGGAGCAAATAGGCTTCACAAAGGTACTTTTTCTCTACATGTTTTATACAGTGTTTTTATAGCAATTGAATACTTGTTTGGGCTACCACTTTTTACAAGTATACAATGGTTAGTTTTATGTGTCAACACCTGGGGAAGCAGGATGCTCAGATAGCTTGTTCATCATTACTCCCCAAAAGAGATTAACATTTTAATTGGTATTCTGAGGAAAGGAGATCTGCCCTTAGCAATGTGAGTGGGCATCATCCAACCCATAGAGGGCCAGAATGGAACAAAAAGGTAGAGGAAATTTGAATTTAATCTGCCTGACTTTGTGAGCTGAGATTTTGATTTTTTTTCTTACTCTCAATATTCCTGGTTCTTAGGCCTTCAGATACAGATTGGAATGTACACCATTGGCTTTCAGGCCTTCAAGCTATACGACAGACTTTCCTGGATCTCCATCTTCCAGATGGCAGATCATGGGACTTTGCAGACTCTATGTCACATGATTCAATACTATATATAATAAATCTATTCTTAGGATGGATGATCTCTCTCTCTCTCTCTCTCTCTCTCTCTCTCTACACACACACACACACACACACATATATAAAAATTTGGTTCTGTTTCTGTGGAGAATACAGACTAATACAGAAATTTGTGCCAAGAAGTTAGGTGCTACTGTAATAAATGCAGTCATGTGTTGCTTAACATTGGCTATATATATATATTTCTTTTTTTGCGGTACTAGGGATTGAACTCAAGGGCATTCTACCTCCAAGCTATACTCCCAGCCCTATTTTTTATTCTTTATTTTGAAACAGGGTCTCACTAAGTTGCGGAGTGCCTCACTAGATAGCTGAGGCTGGCCGAGAACCTGGATCCTCTGGTCTCAGCTTTCCAAATGCTGGGATTACAAGCATGTGCAACCACACCCGGCTTGGCTATATGTTTTGAGAAATATATCATTAGATGATTTTGTCACTGTGCAAACATCATAGAGTACTTACTCACCATGGTTATTTGATGTAATCAAGAGAAGCAGTAAACCCAACATATATCAACTGCTATCAGCATAACAGTATATTGTTTTACAGTAAAGGTTTTTTTTTTTAACAAGTAGAAAGTGTAAACTCTAATGATAAAAAAATATACTATAATGGCCAGGCATGGTGGCACACAACTGTAACCCTAGCACATGGAAGGCTGAGATAGGAGGATTGCAGGTTTGAGGACAGCCTCAGCAACTTAGTGAGAACTTCTGCAACCTAGAGAGAGCTTGTTTCAAAATTAAAAAATAAACTAAAATAGGGCTGGGGGTGTAGCTCAGAGGTAGAATGCCCTTAGGTTCAAATCCCAAGTACCATGAAAACAAAGACAAAGTAGAAAAAGTACAGTAAATAAATAAACCTCTACTAGAGTTGTTTATTATCATTATCAAATATTATGCACTGTACATAATTCTATGTGTTATGCTGTTAGCATAGTAGATCTTTTTATACCTGTGTCCCTACAAACATAATGGTTTGGATTTAGAATGTCCCCCTAACCCTCACAGAAACAAGGTAGCAATGTTGGAAGCTGAGCTTGGTTGCTCAAAAGAGGTTCCTATGGGTGTGGCCTTGAGGATTATATAAGGTCTTCTCCTTCCTCTGCTCTTTTGCTTTTTGCCTCTTTGATGTGAGAGCAGAGCACTTGTTCTCTCCCTCTCTCTGCTTCCCACTGCCATACCCTAAATTTTGTAGACCCTCCTGACATGGACTGAACCCTGAAATCTCCAAAAATTGTGGGGCCTTTGCGAGGTAATTCGATCATAATTAAACTTCATAAATGGCATTAGTGTCCTTATAAGAAGAAGCACTAGAGAGAGAATTCATCTCTAGGCCATATTAGGACATGATGAGAAGATGGCTGTCAGCAAACCAAGAAGTGGTCCTCACCAATCTTTTGGTGTCTTGATCTTAGATTTCCCAGCCTTGAAGACTGTGAGAAATGTCTTTTTTAAAATTTACTGCTGAGAAGATGGGGCAGAAGAGGGTCCCCAGATGAAAAAGTTAGAGACCCTCGATAAACAAAGAAGTTGATTTAACTGAAGGGGATGGACGGGGTGGGGGAGGGCATCCTCAGGCACATGATATACTTACACAATTATATCAAGGTCACTCACTGAACTGAACTTGAGAGGGAAAGAAGGCGAGGGAGTGGGGTGGGAATTGGGGAAGGGGTCAGATGAGAAATGTGTGCACATTTGTCTTTATCAATTTGTACCTAACAAAGATGTATACATACAAAGCACGAATTATTACAATAAAAAAATTTACTGCTATTTTATATTTTATTACTAAAAGTAAGAGTTTTATTTATTTTTTTCAGTACTGGGATTGAACCTAAGGGCATTCTACCTCTGAGCTTCACCCCCAACCCTTTTTTATTTATTATTTTGAAACAAAGTCTTGCTAAGTTACCGTGTTCTGACCTCAAACCTGTGATCCTCCTGTCTTGAACTCCCAAGTACTGGGATTACAGTTGTGCATTATTGTGCCCAGCTTTGCTGTTCTGTTATAGTAGTCCAAATTGACTAATAGAGGGTGAGGGGGTTGGTCTTTATAAGAAAAAAAGATACCAGAAAACATGAGAAAGTCTGGAATTGCTCCTGACTGTATAACTAACTAGCTTTGTAACTGTGGATAAGTCACTTCTCCTTTTAGAATTTCACTTGCTCAGTCTGGAAAAAAAGGAGCTTGATAGTAATAGCTATCATTTATTGACTGCCTGTTATGTACTCAGCACTGGGCTAGGTGCTTTGCATTCATTCTCTAATCACATTCATTCTCTGTGAGCTTCTAGTATTATTCCACATGTCACATATGAGTTAACTGAGGCTTGTACAAGATAACATGACCAAAGGTATGTGGTTAGTGACAGTGGCCTGGATATAGTCCTTAGGGTGGTTTTTGCTTTGGATCTCACATTCTTTACATTAAGCTGTATTCTCTAGATCTGTAATGTCCATTATGGTAGCCATCAGATATTTAAATAAAATTAATAACTCAAGCCCTCAGTTTTGCTAGCCACATTTCAAGTGTTGAACAGTGACACATGGCTAGGAGCTATTATATTAGACAGCTTGGATAAAGAGTATTTCCATTGTTGTAGAAAGATATGTTACACAGTGCTGTGCCAGATAATCTCAGATTTATTTCAACTTGACCATCCTCTGGATCTCCCTGATTCATTAAGATTCTCATTACAGGGTATGGATAATTTTTAATTTTAGTCTTTTCAGCTAGGTATAGGACTGATGTGCATATGCCCCACATGTCACCAAGACAGTCTTTCCTTCCAGGAGTAAAATGGTAGCGTTTAGACCAAACATCTACCTTTTTTAGGATTAAGAACAAACCATCCACTAGATATTATTTGAAATATCATAATAATCAGTTTGCATAAAGAATGCAAAAGTAGCAACTGGGCATAGTAGCACATGTCTGTAATCTCAGTACTTGGGAGACTGAGACAGGAAGATTGCAGGTTTGAGGCCAGCCTCAGCACTTAACAAGACCCTCAGCAATTTAGTGATACCCTAGTTTTTATTTTCATTCAAAATAAAATGTAAAAATTGTCTAGGGGTATAGCTAAGAAGTAGATTGCCCCTGAGTTCAATCCTCAGTGCAGAGAGAGCAGTTGAGAGAGAGGGAGGTAATAAAAGAATGAATGAATATTAATGAATTGGAGGTCCAGAAAGTTAAATATCTATCAGTCTTTTTTTCCTACTTTTTTCAGTGGGTGGGTGGGGGGGTTGGTATGGAGAATTGATCCCAGAGGCATTCTACCTCTCTGCTATACCAGGAGCCCTTTTTATTTTATTTGAAACAGGGTCTTAATAAGTTGCTGAGGGTCTTGCTAAGTCACTGAGGCAGGCCTCAAATCTGTGATCACCCTGTCTCATCCTCCCAAGTACTGGGACTGCAGGCACACACCACTGCCCTCAATTTTTTCCCTACTTCTACTTGTGGGACCAACCTGCTCACCTACAAAGGCTAACTCAGTGTCTGAGTCATATCTCCAGTAGACTATTAGTGAAATTTAGGGTAGAAGAAAGTTCACTTAACTAAGCATCAGGAAATATAGCTTCTAGCCTACATCTATGTGCTACCCATGTATTGTCTCTTAGTGCTAAACTCATCTCTCATACTTGCTCTGTGATAATGATTTCCTTTTGGCATATCTTCTTTACAATGTACATGTCATTAAGCTTTCTCTGTAGAGGGCACTGGAGGAACATTGCAGGAGGAGAAGACTTTCTTAAAGTTCCTAGCAGGTGCATGATGTACCATTAAAGTGGGGGTGAGGACAGCAGGTGGAGGTTGTCCCTGCCACTCACCCAGAACACATGGTGCTTCAATGACCTTGAAGCTTCTAACTAACCTGGCAATAATGTTCTGCAGGCTTATTAGCCTGGAGACAAGCTTCTTAAAGGCCTCCTGCCCGTACTGTCTCCCAGCTCCTCTCTATATTTTCCCCATGTGGCCTGTCTGATGCCTGAAGGGTTCAAATGGAGCCGCTGCTCCCTCTTCTGGGCCTCATACAGTCTGCTTTTGCTTAAAGAGTTCTTACTGAGCCAGGCTGGTCCTGGGAAGCACAGTTGCAAGGAGAGGAGAGTACTCCTACCTTCTCTGAAGACCTGTTCCACTGGTTGCTGGTTATTTGCCTCCCACCTGCGCTCTGTAGAGTTTCCCCTTGCTTAATGATGGTAGATTACCAGTCCAATCAGTGAAGTTGGCTGCTTATCCAGTGGGTTAAATTATATCTTTTCCAATGCAGTCTTAACCATGCCCAAATGTGTCTTCCTTGAGTACTTTCCCTTAGTCTTAGCATACCATATAGTTTCTGTATATTTTATAGTTACTGTTATTGTAACTCATTCATATTCTCTCTCTCCTCTTTTTTTCTCTCTCCTTTTCCCTCTCCCTCTCCTTTTCCCTCTTCCTCTATTACACCCAGAGGTATTCTATTTCTGAGATACACACCCAGCCCTTTTTTATTTTTATTTTCAAACAAGGCCTCACTAAGTTGCTGAGACTGGCCTTCAAACTGCAACCATTCTGTTTGGCCTCCTAAGTACTAGGATTGCAGGTGTGTACCAGCATGCCTGCCTGGGATAATATTTATTTTTAAAATAGAACTCTATTTGTTAAATATTATTTGTGAACTGCCTCTTTGTGCAGAAACCTGACAGATCTTCCTTTTCTAAGTAACTAGGATATGTCTTTGGATGTTTATGTAATGAGATGGACATCTGGGCTTTTTTTTCTTTTTTCTTTTTTTTTTGTTACTGGGGATTAAACACAAGGGCATTCTACTTCTGAGCTATACCCCCATCCCTATTTTATTTTACTTTTTATTTTGAAACAGTCTTGCTAAGTTCCTGAGGGCCTTGCTAAGTTGCTGAGGCTGGCCTCAAACTGTGATCCTCCTGTCTCAGTTTCCCAAGTACCAACATGCCTGGCTTTTTAAAAATAATTGTAACTTGTAACCTTCAGTTTTGTTGGACTAATCCCATTTCATAATCCCTAAGTTTAAAAAAAAAGTTTAATTTTTCCATTTTAAAAGTCAAAATTATATGCACACATACACATATACATATGGTTAAAATAAAATAGTACTACAGTGTCTATAAAGAAAAACTAGTCTAACACTTTTTCCCTAACTACCCAGAAACATCAACTGAGTTGCATCCCCAGCCCTTTTTATTTTTTTCATTTTGAGACAGGGTCTTATTAAGTTGCTGATGCTGGCCTTGAACTTATGATCCTCCTGCCTCAGGCTTCTGAGTAGCTAGGATTATGTACCATTGCACCCAACTTATATTGCTATTTTTATTTAATTTTAGAAATTATTAATTTCTTCACACTGTGAGTATAGATCACTGCCAACACTTCGCCCTTACTTTCCATCTTCCACATTTTGTTGATTATAATACCATTTTACTTCTTCTGTTGGTATCTCTTATTTCTCACTCTATCACTTTTTGAGTGCAGCTTTGTAAGATGAAGATAGTAGCACGTCTGTCTTCTTTTACCCCGTTTCAGTCCTCAACATTGGTCAGCTGCACCTTCACTACACACTATGAGGATCAATAACATTACTTTTCTAGTGTGGAATCTTGATGAAATCTTCTTGGTTTATCTTTGGGTTCATTTTACAGTTGCAAGAGCCAGTGGCAAATCTAGGAATTTGATACCATGTTTCTTGGCTGCAAGTCCCAGAACTTTGACATGTATTATATTGGGTTAACATACCTATTCATTTCTGGTGGCTAGGAGAGGTCAATGATGATCTCCTTCATTCCCTTTTTTCTACCAGGCTTAAAGTTCTTTGTCTACCTATTCCAGTTTCGCTTTCAAAAGTATCAACAGGTGTAAAGATTTGAATCCTCTTTCATGTATGTATGTTTGTATGTATGTATGTATGTATGTATGTATGTATGTATGTATTATTTTTGTACTGGGAATTGAGCCCAGGAGAATTCTACCTTTAAGCTATATCCCCACCAGCTCTATTTCATCTTTTATTTTGAAACAGGGTCTCATTATGTTAATGGGGGTCTTGCTAAGTTGCTGAGGCTGGCCTCAAACCTGAGATCCTCCTGTCTTAGCCTCCCAAGTACTGGGATTACAAGCATGTGCTACTATGTGTACATTTTGGCTATCACTTGATTAGTTGAGCCCTCTTACCACTATCTCCTTTCTCACTACCATGAAACTTCCCCCGCCCCTGTGATCCAGGATCAAGGAAGACAAACAAGGCTCAGTCCAGCTCTCTTAATAATGGGTCTTTCATCCTGCAGTGTGGAATGCTGGACTATCCACTAGAGATGGCAGAATAAAGACTCAGTCATCCCCTCTAGACACATGACAGGGAGAGTATTTGTACCCTTTGATTCATATTTTTTGGGTCTTGTCAGAGTTGCCCACAGTATGATGTTTTAAGTTCTTTTTCAAGGGTGCCCTTGCCAGAGAGGAACAGCCACTGAATTGGGCCTTTGTATGGTTTCTGGTGGGATCAGGGCCAAGCTGTCTGACTAAGGCATCCAAGTCTGCATTTCACCCACTTCTTGAAGAATTGGAGCTGGTATGGAACCTATGATATAGTGTGTGCTCACCTATCAGATGGCAGACAAGAGGGCATTAACAACAGGACATACATGGGCTTTTCAGTCGTCTTCTCCGTGAGCAGAGATCATAGAAGGAACTTAAAGAAAAGGACCTCTTCTGGAGGGAGATGAAACTGAGCAAATATAGAAGGTAGAATAAGACACAAACCTGGAAGTCAGGGTAGAGGAAGCCAAAGGTATTAGTCTTGGCCTGTATTCTAAAGGTCATTGCATGCTCTGGGAGAGATGGGAAGGAAGCAGGAGCAAATCACCCATCGACAGCTTCAAAATTTGATTTTCATATTTTCTCATATCTTTGGGTGTCTGTGGCCACTAGAATGCATCAGTCAAGGAGCTAAGTTGTACAACATTAACCTATAAATGATTTTTCAAGTCAACACGTTTACTCATTACTTGTAAAGTTACAATACTTTACACTTTTTTTTGGTGGAACTGGGGATGCAACCCAAGGTCGTTCTACCTCTAAGCTACACCCCCAGCCCTATTTTTATTCTTTATTTTGTAACAGGGTCTCACTAAGTTGCGGATAGCCTCATTAAGTAGCTGAGGGTGGCCGTGAACCCAGATCTTCCTGTCTCAGCCTCCCAAGTACTGGGGTTACAAGTGTGCGTCACCACACCCAGCTACATGTTTTATCATAATAATTACTGTCTACTAGAAACGTGCTGTATGTTGTCTCAGTTAAGTATTAGCCATACTCTATAGATGAGGAAGTCAAGACCCATGATGACCAAATAACTTGTCCAAGTACACATAGGTATTAAAAGAAGAAAGCTTCAAGCAGATTTTTGGGGATTAAACCCAGGGTCTTTCTACCTCTGAGTTACACTCCCAGTCCTATTTTTTTATTCTTTATTTTGAAACAGGGTCTCACTAATTTGCGGAGAGCCTCACTAAGTAGCTGAGGCTGGCGGTGAACCTGGATCCTGTGGTACTGGGATTACAAGCTATAGCAGTGCTCTTTCTAATACGCAACATTCTGAACCCAGCTTTGGGGAGCTTCTATGGGAGGATTTTAAAAAGTTTACTAATATCTATCAACAATTGAATGGATAAATTACATTGTGGGAAACTTTCATCACTTTATAGCAATGAGAATAAACAAAATAGAGCTTTTATATGCCACCACATGGCTGAGTCTGACAAATATATGTTTGAATAAAAAAAGCATCACAAATGATTACCTGTTGTATGAGTATATTTCTATAAGTTCTGAGAAGAATGGTGAAAGGGGACTCGGGGAAGGAAGTAGAGAGGGTAAAAAGGAGGCTTGAGGAAAGAAACAGTTCAAAGAATGTTATGTCTATATACTACTACCAATCTCACTAACATGTACAGAGACTGAAGAGGGGAGAGTAAGGTGGGATCCTGAGGGAAACACACCAAGTGCTGTGCGCATGCATGTTTGTATCACTTTGAAACTCATTATTATACATAATTACAATGCGTCTATAAAAGCACATTAAAACAATTAAGTTATGGTGTTAGAAGCCAAGGGTAGTAGTAGTTACCCCAGACTAAAGGTGTTTCTGAAAAAAAAAAAGGGGTTACAAGAGGGCTTCCAAAGGTGCTGGCAATATTTTTTATTCATGAGAAGTATTTTTCAGAGTATATGTTACAATTTCAGAAACACTTTTTTATTGTGATAATAGAGATTATTGAACTCAAAGGCATTCTGCCTCCGAGCCATACCCCCAGTCCTACTTTATCTTATAATTTTGAAACAGGGTCTCACTAAGTTGTGGAGAGTCTCGCCGAATTACTGAGGCTGTTCTTGAACCTACAATCCTCCCTTCTCAGACTCCAAGTACTTTGATTATAGGCTTGCGCCACCACACTTGGCTTCAAAAATTTTTAAAAGAACATTGAGCCGGGTGTGTTGATCGAGGAAGATCAAGGGTGTGGTGATATGGAAGATCAAGGCCATTCTCAACAACTTGGTGAGAGACCCTGTTTCAAAATAAAAAATAAAATATGGCTAGGGATGTAGCTTGGAGGTAGAATGCTCATGGGTCCAATTCCTAGTACCATAAAAACAACAACAACAACATTGAAAACTATTAACATCTCACAGCATGTTTTACATTGAAAGTCAATGTATGTGTCACACACACACACACACACGGAAGCAGTGACTAAGGGAACCTTTGTGGATTTATATTCCTGATTATCTTCTTGTACAGTCCTTCCTCCGGTATTTGTACTTCCCCTCCCTTTCACCTCATGTGATTTTCTTTGAGGCAGTCTGTAGTATTATTTTATATAGGCTAGTGGATAAGACTGTGGACTCTGGAGCAAGACTACCTGGGTTTGCATCTCAGCTCTTCAGTTTACTACCTACTGGGTCTTAGGCAAGTTACCTAACTTATCCAGGCCTTACTTTCCTTTTCTATAATATGAACAATACGAATAAATTGTACTGCATATTGAGTGTCCCTAATCCCCAAATCTAGAATCTGAAGTGCTCCAAAACTTTTTTTTATCACTGGTATAATTCCACAAGTGTAAAATTCCACACCTGACCTCATGTGATGTGTTACAATCAAAATGCAGGCATCTGAGAAACATCACATAAATTTACCGTAAGGTGTATATGAAGCATAAATTAATTTCATGTTTAGACTTGGGTTCCATCACCCATCACCAAGATATCTCAGCATACATATGCAAATATTCCAAAATCTAAAATTTCCAAAATCTGAAATACTTGTGATCCCAAGCATTTCAGATAAAGAATACTTAACTTGAACTTATAGACTTGTCAGGACTAGAAAATTCCAATATGCATAAATGCTTAGAACTCTATAGTTATTATGTGTTTGCTATTATTGATTTTCATATATACAAAAATGAGTGATTCTGCATGTATTATTTTGTGTCTTGCTTTTTTTCACTGTGAGATTCATTTTGTTCATATATTTAACCTAAGACTTTTAATTTTTCCTGTTGTATAATATTCTGTTGTGAGACACTACCATGATTTATTTGACCATTATTTTGTTGATGAGTCAGTGGATTCCATTTTAATGCCAGGGCAAATAATATTCCTGTGAAGGTCTTTACATGCCTACTTATGCATATTTGAAAATGTTTCCATGGTAAGTGCATAGAAAAGGAGTTTCTATGTTGTAGGATCTACACATCATTACTAGATATATTGTCAAATTGGTCTGTATTACCAACAATATAAAAGTACGTTTTTTGCTTCATATTCTTGAAAAATATGTTTATTCAGAAAGATGAAGTAGAAGTTGGTTCAGGAAATAGAAGAAAGTAGTCCCTCATAGAAGACAGATCTATTCTTTAGCAGCCACAAACCAATTCTGCTTAATACCAAATGGATCACATATGTAAAGTAACTGACAGAGTAGACTTCTTTGATCAAGCAGTTGAGGGTTGTATGCATGTAGGCTGATGTGGTCATGTTACATTGATAAGATCCTTTCAAAGTACAATCTACCCCTGGTAAATAGAAAACTGGCCATATCCAGCCTGAAGAGTAGAGAGTTCAAAGGTAATAATCCTGATTGTCAGTGATACAAAATGGACCATGATCTAGGAAGAAGTCACACATCTGTTTTCTTTTTTTGCTATCTTTCAGTAGAGCAGAAATGAATTGTATCATATAACAGAGAAACAATGAAATTTTTCTTCTCATCTACAACCAAAATGAGATTGTTATCTGCTCTTCCTCCATACCCTATTCCCTTTCCAGTTGAACTATTTGAAGTCACTTTTGAAATTATAAGGATGACTTGTAATTGTGTTTCTAATATTACCTGGCTTCAGCATCACCTCTGGAGTGCTAGGAGAAGTGGGAAATCAAGAGCACATAACACTTTGAATTGGATCACAATTTGGGGATTCCTATTTTTGGAGGAAATGTCAAATGTTCTGTCTACCAAAGTAGCTTCTAGTCACATGTGGCTACTGCACATTAAAAAGCTTCTAGTGTGATGGAGGAACTGAATTTTAAATTTTGTTTAATTTTAATTAAGTTAAAATAACCATTTGTGGATAGTGGCTATTGTGTTGGTCTAATAAAATAATTTTTAAAATATTTTGACCTGGGCACACCTATAATCTCAGTACTTGGGAGGCTGAGACAGGAGGATTGCAGGTTCAAGGTTCACCTCAACAACTTATCAAGACCCTGTTTCAAAATAAAAAAATAAAATAGGGCTAGGGGTGTAGCTTGGAGGTAGAATGCTCTTGGGTTCAATCTCCAGCACCACAAAATAAATAAATAAATAAAAGGAAATATTTGAGTATTTTGGCTTAGCCAAGTTGAAAATAAGATTAACCATCAAACACCATGTGAACATTTGTTGATTAAGAACTCTGAGGTTAAGGTTCATTCAGGTGCTTATAGGTACTTCAATTCTCTTAGATTTTATCTTAAGACCCTAAGATGGCTCTCACAGATCAACATGCCACATTGTCACATATTAGCAGACCAAGTAGGAAGAAAGAGAAAGGGCTCATTTCATATAACATTTTATTCTTTTATCGAGAAAGACAAAGGTCTTCCCAAAGCTGCCAGGAGACTTTCTCTTATACCTCATTGGCGACAGCTGAGTTGTGAGCCAACTCTTAGGTCAGTAATTGGCAAAGAGAAGTGATAATTCTAAGACTTGGGATATTTGGCCCAGGAGGGAGTCTCGCTTTCTTTGAGAACATTGCTTGCCCACTTGATATCTGAAGGAAGAAGAAGGATGGCTGTTAAGTTGGCAATTAACAGTGACTGTCATCATGCTCTTGAGAATGGAGATGCTGGACCTTAACCAGGAATCCCTGGGATATACTCAAAGGACAGAAATGAGAAAAATTTTGGTTATCTGTATATAATACTTTGATGTAATAATCACAGAGGAGCTTTCACCATATCCTTTCTTCCAAAGAGAGATTACATTGACTACCTAGTGAGGGAAAGTGATCCCTCGCAGGGCCCTACAGGAAGCTAGTGGCAGAATTAGGGATAGATTTCATATTCTTCTGATTCTTACCTTTGTGATTTTTGGATCACATCTTGTGATCTAGCAGGGTTTAAGTGCTTTAAAAATTTATATGGAGCCAGGCATGGTGGCATACACCTGTAATCCCAGTACTTGGGAGGCTCAAACAGGAAGATTACAGGTTTGAGGCCAGCCTTAGCAACTTAGTGAGACTCTTAGAAACCTAGTGAGACTGTGTTTCAAAACAGAAAGATAAAAGGACTGGGGTGTAGCTCGGAGGTAAAATGCCCCTGAGTTCAATCCCTAGAAAAAACAACAAAAAACTTATATGGAAATGATTCCTGCCTATGTAATGTAGGCCGATTATGGTTCTTAATTCACAACTTAGTGAGACCGTGTTTCAGAATAAAAAATAGGGCTGGGAGTGTAGCTCAGAGGTAGAATGTCCCTGGGTTCAATCTCTAGTTCTGCAAAAAATATTACTCTATTACTATCCATTTATATTGTAGTTTATATTTAGTACAAATTACCTTCAAAGCTATGATTCCAACTTCATTTTTAGGTGAGGGAACTGAACCTTAAAAGGTAAAGTGAGTGACTCAGATTGTAATTTGTTAGATGAGCCCAGAACCCAAGTCACTTGACTCCTACTCAGATTAATCATACTTTTCTTCAAAGATATTCCATAATTATGGTATTTTAGACAGAGCTTTATTCATTCTATTTATAATTAAATCACTAATAATCTTGATCCACAGCACCACAAAACAGAATAAAACAAAAATACTTATAATCTTATGAGCTGACTTGAAACTTCACTTAGCGGGACTACTGATGTGATAATCTTGTAGGCTGAAAGGCATAACCTTCATTTAACCCTTCTGCATCAGCCATTTTTCTTCAGATAAAATCAGATGGACCTCACCATCAGTTTTCTTATCTGAACAAGATGATGCATTGTTTACTTATTTCTAAAGTGCTCTGAATAATAAAAACCAAGACTGGAACCTAGTGAAGTCTCAAAATTGCCGTTCTGAAAGCCAAGGTTGTATTTCAAAAGATATTTTATTTCTAAGCCAATATCTATCCAGACAACTTAGTTAATAGAATATTTTATATACTTATCTGTGCTTTAACCAAAGCATATATTTAAGAATTCTGCCTTTTTATTGGCATTATGTTATCAGTCCCACCAGACACAACCATCCTGGAGGAGGTCCATTTTTCCAAAGCCGGTCTTCCTCTGAAAAAAACTCCCCAGGAAACTAGATTTTGCTCACAGAGGGGTATATACTCTGTAGGAGAGCATGTCAGGAGATATTTTTTTTATTTTTTTAGCCTTTGTGTGTTTGGGAAAAATCTACTTAACTGCTTCTTTTAGTCTTTGATACTTAGGAAGAGTTTACATTATTAGACAATAAAGGAAAAAAGCCTGAGACACCATCGAGAATTTTTAAAAAAATTTTGTTGCTAAAGGTTGATCGCAGGGCCTTGCACATGCTAGGTGTGTGTTCTACCACTGTGCTATACCCCTAACCCCACCAGTCAGAATTTTATAGCAAAAAGGAAATGGTTTTAGTGTAATAAAGCATTTCCTTATTTCTCCTTGACAATGCCAAGAAGGTACTAAGTTGTTGTCGTAGCATCACCATCATCATCATGTCCTTATCACTTAATATGTGTTAAACACTTACCATAAATTATCTGTTTCAAGCCTTTCAACAACCCTATTATGCAGGTGCTACTGTTATCTTCATTTTTCAGATGAGGAAACTATAGCAGGGAAATAGAAATTTTCAGTAAGCTGGTGTTTGAGTTCAAGGGTAAACTCTCACACATTGGGAAATAATAGGAACCTGCTGGTAAATGAATTTGCCTGCTGATGTGTATAACACTTTAATTTGGACTCTAATTTTTAGTTCTGTAACAAATTTGTCATGACCACAAAATACTTCTCTGGGAGCCCCAGAAAGCTTTTCCTATGGGTTAGCTATTTTAAGAAGAGTAACCTGATAAAACACCTTAAAACTAATATGATTTATTTCTAGGTCATACATTTATACATTGGCCTGGATGGCTCTGTTGACCTCAGTTACATTTGATGGGGCTTGGCTCAGGCCACAAGTTCTGTCTGAACATGCTCCATGAGTATCTTTCAGGAACCAGAGAGCTACCTAAGTCATATATTCATGATGAGGGCAGCAATACGGGGGGGGGGAGGCAAACAGGCATGTGAGATTTGTGTGTGTGTGTAACTGGTGATTGAACTCAGGGTCGTTCTATCTCCGAGCTACACCTCCCCTCTTTTTTGTTTGCTTGGAAACAGAGTCTCACTAGGTTGCTGAAAGTCTCACTATATTGCTGAGGTTGTCCTCAAGCTTGCAGTCCTCTTGCCTCAGCCTCCTAAGTACTGGGATGATAGTGTGTGCCACTACGCCCAGCTTCCCTGTGAGGTCTTTTAAAGATAGGCTTGGAGCTGGCACATCATAATTTTCTTAGAAATTAATTTGGCCAAAACTAGAGATGTAGCCAAGCTCAACATCAGTAAGGAAGTGAAATGAATTCTGCCCTGAGTGGGGAGAAGGGGAGAACTGCAGTATCACATGGAAAAGTAAATGGATATAGGGCTGGGGGATTTAGGGACAAAAATTCAATTTATCATGCCCTGGCTGAAACTCAGTGGTAATGAGAAGTCAGGAAGGTGGGAGCTAGAACAAACATTTGATGAAAACATGTATATTGGGAATAGTGTTGGGGTCAGGGGACCTGTATTGGAGTCCTCACCCTGACACTGATTATTTAATATGACCTTGAGCAAGTTACTATTTCAATCAGCATTGAGGAGGAGAAGGAGGAGTTTATTTACTTACAGTTCTAGAGGTTTCAGTCCATATTATACCAGCTCCTGAAAGCTTGGGCTGCAGGTCCTCTGGGCATCATGGAGGGGGGAAGAGGAGGAGGAGGAGGAGGAGGAAGAGGAGGAGGAGGAGGAGGAGGAGGAGGAGGAGGAGGAAAGAGTTGGAAAGAGAAAAAGAGCTTGTGTTAGCTCATGGTGTCAGAGAAAGAAAGGAGCATGAAGCTGCAGTAGTCTACAGGGAAAACACTGTCCCTGACTTTGTCTCCAGGGACCCTTCCCTAGCAACAAAGGCCCACCTCCAACATGGCTGCCTTAGCTAGCTTATGAGGTCTGGGTGACGTTTTAAATATAAACCATAATAGTCATTTCCCTCTCAACGTTTTAACACTAATGGCCAATGGGATCTCTGCATCTAGTATTCATTTTCTAGATAACTATACTGGAGCAGGAAGGGTGATGTGATTAGCTTTAGTTCTAGTAGCTAGATGGAAGCAGAATCAAGATAGAACCTAGTGTATTATTTTAATTCCTATGTCCTCATCCCCATAGAAGAGGAAATATTTGGAGATGAAGCAGGGAGAGGTTTCAGTACTCCTCCTTTCCTCATAAAATTAAAGCTGTTTAACTGTAATTCTCTTTCCCATGTTGCTAGGCTCATCTGTTTTCTATTTCTTTGTAGGACTGACCAAGGGGAGGAAAGGCAAAATCATGATAGGAAGGGTGGAAGTTGAAGCTGAAGAAAAAGTCCCTGCATGCAATATAATTTATTATTATTGTTGGATTTTTTTGTGTGTATGCAGTACAGGGGATTGAACTCAGGGGTTCTCTATCACTAAGTTACACTTGCAGCACTTTTTATTTTGAGATAGGGTTTCACTAAGTCACTGAGGCTGTTCCTAAGTTGCTGAGGCTGGCCTGGAAACTGCAATCCTCCTATCTCATCCTCCCAAATGCTGAGATTACAGGCATGTGCCCCAAAGCTGATTATGTAATATAATTTAAATATTTTATGTTGTTAGGGAAAGTTGGTAGCATGGCTGTTTCATGAGGTCTTTTAGAGAGGCATCTATTGTTATGTGATATGCTAATTGGAGCTATTCTTGGAAGCAACACAGTGGGCTAGATTTGACTCAATGATCTCTCCTGACTCTATGGTATTCTAACCATATATGTATATTGTTTATTTGTCAAATGTTCATATAATACTCATTTTATGCCAAGTATTCTTCTAAGAACATTGTAGATGTTAATTCATTTAGTCTTCAAAACTACCCTATGATATAGCCTTATTTCTGTTTTGCTGATAGAACCAAACAAACAAAATACAAACCATGATCAAAGAACAGAAATAACAAAAACCTAAGGTACAGGGAGGCTAAATACCTTACAAAGAGTCATTCACTAGAAAGAAATAGAAGTGGTATTTGAACCCAGGTGTTCTAGCTCCAGAGTTCATACCCTTAACCTCTATACTATGCAGGTATACAGTTAGCATTACAACACATAGCCATCAGAACTGAACAGGCCAGCTCTGCTCCTTAACTAGTTCTGTGTATATAATGAATTATTTCAGCTCTCTCATTTTCAACTGTGAAATGTAGATAAATAGCTATAATTATCTCACAGAGTTGAGGATTAAATGAGAGGGTATAAAACATGCTGGCACTGAAACATTCATTCCAATTCTGTGAACTACTTCTATAAAACTTTAAAAGTATAAGTATTCCCTTGGACTTATAGGTTATAAGTTAAACCTTACAAGGTTTATAAACCTTAGTTTGATTGATTTATCTCTACTACTTATTCTATAGCACTCTGAAAGACCATTTAGTATTGCATTCTCTGTTGGACACAAGAAAAGCAATGAAGCCGTTCCCCTCAGGGCAGAGGTTGAGAGCCAGGGATCCCATGTGTCTTGGCTGTCTGGGAAGTTGCTGAACTGTGGTGTTTGTGTTTCTTTTTTCCTACATTTATCCTTAGTGTATGGAGGGGCTGCAGGTGTCACTCAGTAGTAAAGCATGTATTTAGCATGCATGAGGCACTGGGTTCGATCTCCAGTACCAGGAGAGGGGGAGGAGGGAAGAAGGGAGGGTGCGAGAGAGAGAGAGAGAGCTAGAGATGGATAGATAGATAGATATAGAGAAACACTAAATCTTGTATGTGCTTGCTGTTGAGAGTGAATCTTACATTATAGTTTTCTATGTGTTGTGTTCATCATTTCTTCTCTTGGCCTCTTGGTAAGAAGTTAAGAAATCTTTGCAGAGGTATCCTTATGAAGTGCCCTAGTATGCTGCTATATGCCGAAATCCTAAATCATGCTTACTCCTGTGCAAAGAATGATGTGCTGCCCACACAGGGCTCATAGCCCTGCCTATGTTGTGTGCTGGGATCCCCAGGGACTGGAGCAAGTGGGTGGAGGGGTTATATAAGCTCATATCCTCTTCCAAGTGGGAGGAGGAGAGAGAAAACAGCTGTCAGCTCCACAGCTAGCCTTGCCAGCCCAAGTGATCCCAGCTTTGTTTGGCAAGAAATAGAGCCTCCTCAGTACATAGAAGGGATATTTGCTGAACCAGAACCAATGTCTTAAAGCTTTGGCAATCTATGTTAACTTCCTCCAGCTAGGACAGACTTGTGTTGGCTCTGGCTGCCTGGACATGGTGTTCCCCAGGCATTTTGTGTGGTCCTCAAATGGCCCCCACTCTGCTGCTCATTATATGAAATTATATTTCATTATATGAAATTCTCATGCTGGAATTGAGCAAAGCTCATTACACTCAGACTTTTAGTTGGACAGTTGTTCTTGCCTCAGTATATATTTCGATACACTAAACAAGTTTATACACACACACACACACACACACACACACACACACAGAGAGAGAAGGAAGAAGGAGGAGGAGAAGGAAGAGATAGAAGGAGTGAGGAAATCCTTAAAAAGTAGATATAATATATAATCTCCATAGGCAATTTGTTCCTTATTTTATTTTTCTTTATGTTGGTACTGGGGACTGAATCCAGGGGCATGCTACCTCCGATCTACACCCCAGCCCTTTTCATTTTTATTTTGAAACAGTCTTGCTAAGTTGCTGAGGGTCTCACTAAATTGCCCAGGCTGTCCTGGAACCTATGATTCTCCTATCTTAGCCTCTTAAGTATTGTGATTACAGGCATGTGCCACCATATCCTGCTAGCAGTTTGTTCTTGATCAACTTCAACTCTTGCTAAGTTGCTGAGGCTGGCCCTGAACCTGCAATCCTCTTGTCTCAATCTCCCAAGTACTGGGATTACAAGCATACACCACCACACCTAACTGCTACTTGTCTTTAACAACTACATGGAGCTACATGCTTATTTAGTTAAATGAAAACATGAATTAAATGTCTTAAAATACTATAAAACATATTTTACTTACAGTGATGTATTATTTGAAGGTAAGTTCTGATGAATTTGAGATGGTCACTGGGAAACCTAAACCAACAAGCAAAACAAATAAATAAACATTGTGCAGTAAATAAACTAATAAAGGAGGTAAGAGTAAATTTTTAAATGTTTATCAAAAGATGATAGAAAAAAAGGAATAGAGATTCATTTTAAGAATCCCACAAAGAAAACAAAAGAATGCAAGTTGGATCAATGTCATCAAGACACAGCAATCCTAAATATATATCCATCTGACATGCATATGTGTATGTATAAATTTAAAATATGAATATACTTATAACAAACTGAAGAATGTGTTTGGATCCTTCCTCATACCATGTTAAGAAATTAAACCAGTATGAAAAGAAACTGTAAAATATAAAACTTTGAGAAGAAAATGCAAGTATAAATCCTCAGACAGATTAGGCAACAGTTTCTTAGATATAACACCCAAAGCACAAGCAACTGTAGAAAAATAGGCCAACTGTACTTCACAAGATTAAAATATTTTATTCTCTAAAGGACATTCTCAAGAAAATGCCGAGCCAGGCGTGGTGGCGCACGCTTGTAATCCCAGCATTTGGGAGGCTGAGACCGGAGGATCTGGATTCGTGGCCAGCCTCAGCTACCTAGTGAGGCACTCCACAACTTACTGAGACCCGGTTTCAAAGTAAAGAATAAAAAAATAGGGCTGGGGGTATAGCTCGGAGGTAGAATGCCCCTGAGTTCAATCCCTAGTACCGCAAAAAAAAAAAAAAAAAAAAAAAAAAAAAAAAAAAAAAAAAAAAAAAAAAAAAAAAAAAAAAAAAAAAAAAAAAAAAAAAAAAAAAAAAAAAAAAAAAAAAAAAAAAAAAAAAAAAAAAAAAAAAAAAAAAAAA